>CM074972.1:5952965-5980576 GCA_037577455.1 Pangasius macronema
CATTAAGAGCCAGGGGGTAAAAACTTTTTGAATTTGAAGATCAGGGTAAATTTAACTTATTTTGTCTTCTGGAAAACATGTAACTATCTTCTGTAGCCTCTGAAAGGCAGTACTAAATGAAAAAAAAATTATATTTAGGCAAAATAAGAAAAATGTACACATCTCCATTCTGGGTATGAATACTAATAGGTAGGGCCTCCCATTGCTCAATTCTTTGTGGCATGGATTCCACAAGATGTTGGAAACATTCCTTTGAGATTCTGGTCCATGTCGACAGGACTGCATCTCACAAATCCTGCAGGTTTTTCAGGTGCACTTTCATGCTGCAGTTATACCACATCCCAAAGGTGTTCCACTGGATTCAGATCCGCTGACTGGGAGGCCACTGTAGAACACTGTCTCATTGTCATGTTTATGAAACTAGTTTGAGAAGACTTTTGCTCTGTGCCAAGGTGCATTCTCATGCTGGAAGCAGCCATTAGAAGCTGGATAACTTGTAGCCATGAAGGCATGTACATGGTCAGCAAAAATACTCAAATAGGCTGTGGCATTGAAGCGATGACTGACTGGTATTAATGGGTCCAAAGTGTGCCAAGAAAACATTCCCAATATTACACCACACCATTAACAAACACACCATTACACCACCTCAACCAGCCTGGACTCATGACACAAGGCACGTTGGGTCTATGGATTCATGTCGTTGGCACCAAATTCTGATCCCACCAGCTGTGTGCCTCAGCAGAAATCGAGATTCATCAGACCAGGCTACGTTTTTCCAGTCTTCAACTGTCCAGTTTTGGTGAGTCTGTGCCCACTGCAGCCTCAGCTTTCTGCTCTTGGCTCACAGAAGTGGAACCCAACATGGTCTTCTGCTGTTGCAGCCCATTTGCCTCAAGCTTGTTCTGAGATGCTTTTCTGCTCATCACAATTGTACAGAGTGGTTATCTGAGATACTTTAGCCTTTCTGTCAGTTCGAACCAATCTGGCCATTCTCCGTTGACCTCTCTCATCAAAAAAGGCATTTCCGTCTGCAGAATTGCCGCTCACTGGATGTTTTTTTTTCTTTATTGCTCCGTTCTGAGTAAACTCTAGAGACTGTTGTGAGTGAAAATTCCAGGAGATCAGCAGTTCTCTACTTAAGCAGTTAAATACTCAAACCAGCCTGTCTGGCACCAACAATCATGCCACGGTTATTTTTATGATTTTGACATTATTGATTCAGTACAAAAACATTTTAGATTTCTAGACATTAGTTTTCCAGCAAAAATTAAATGTTACAAAAAAGTGTCTGAATGTCAGTAAAGAAAGCAGCGTATTACATAAAAGACAATTTTCAGACAAAAAAAACAAAGGCTGCTGGGTTTCGCTGTAAAAATAAAAAGCAAGTGTGACAGTCAAAGTCTCCAGAAGAGCTGTGTCTGCTTCTGCAAGATGCTCAGTAACACCTACAGCTCCTTTCCTTATAAAACTGCTACTAATTTTTTAAAGTGAAGGATCGTCACACCAAATATTGACTTTATTTCATTTATTACTGTTTACTGCTCTACATTATTTTTAATGTAGAAACATTTAATTTCATTATTTTTGAAGGCATCTTTGCTCTAACAGCATTTTTGCATGGGCCTAAGACTTTTAAACAGTACTGTGTGTGTGTGCATCTATATATTTATGCATGCATATCCTGCTTAGGCTTATGGCTGTGATTGTACAGTGATTGCATTTCAGTGTAGGATGACTGCAGTGCACTAATGACAATGAAAAGCAATACAGTTGGCAATCACAATCACTTCTGACGCAAAGACATTGATTAATTGTTAAAAGAACCCTGCTGATTAAAAAAAAGGAGCGATATAAGGACAACAGAAGAAGACCTGAAACTGTTTTATTGATTCATACAATGTGGTGTCGACGTACATGGCTTTTATTTTGAAATGTCCTCATGACTATCAAAGGCTCAGCCATTAAACTTCACTCTGGTTGCAGGCGAACCATCCTTTAGTACATTGCTAAATTACCTAAAAACACCAAAACTGACTAGCGGGATTTATGCATATAATGTTTTTAAGCCCTTCCCATCAGTCACTATTCAGCCTCAAAGCTCCGGCCACAGCAGCTGAGGCAGTGCACAGTAACCTGGTGTGTTAACTTCCATAAAACAAGACCAAGAAGAACCTCCTCGTCGTCCAGCTATCTGAAACACACAGCCACACGCCTCACCGTTCACCAACAAGCTCAGACGTTTAAAACGGTTTCCCATGGAGCTATTTTGATTAAAATACTGTACACTGCAAGAGGAACGGCATTACTTAAAACACGGCTCATGTACAGGATGTCGGTCGGATCTCAACGGTCGCCTGAAAGAACCGAGTCGTTCGCGCGAGTCGGCTGTCAACGTTCACTGTTCAAATAAAAAGAGCCGACTCAAAGAGCCGACTCCTTGGCGAACGAAGCATATCTACTCTACTGAGAAACAGGTATTATAATTCGGGACCTGCATTTATTTTACTTTAGACTTAGGACCACTAGTATGTGCTATTTACTATGAACCAGATTTTAAATACAACACCCTGGAGACACACATCTCTCCTAAACCTACACCTAAAACTAAAACTAAACACTAGTAACGGAATGTAAGAGTTCAGACGGGAAGCGTGAGGTAAGGTGCTCATCTGATACCGGCTTTGTTATTGTGTATGAAACGCGGACATGAATATTTAATCTGGTTTATACCTGTTTATTGTTGATATTTTCGAGGCCGCTGCAGGTGCCACTGGAGGCGTGTTAATCCTCGTCACAGGGTCAGCTGTGATTAATTCATCAGGTTATTTTTAAATAAACACAACCGACGTTATTTAAACATTTTTGGATATGTACATATTCTAGTTAACGTTTGTTGTTGGGAATTGGTGACACCCTTTTGGTTTAAATTCTCAAAATACTTGACGTTAGCATATATGCTAATTATCGGCAAAATACTTACGTCTCGCGCTTTTTTTTTTTTTTTTTTTAAGCTGTGCGCGCGTGTTCTGACGTATTTTGTGCTCGTCATATTCTCTGTGCACTGAGAGACAGAGACAGGGTCCGCGTCCCAAACCTCTGTGCACCTGCACTGAGCAGGACGTCACGATAGTGCGCAGCGGCTGATTTGGATGCAGGCAGACGCAAGAAGAATCACGTGACCGTCAGTGTCATTATAGTTCTGTGTCTGAGTGCCAGCAGGTCCGCGGGTTTTCTCGTTCGATAAGTTGATTTCCTGTGACGAGTTTGTTTGTTTGTTTGTTTTTGTTTTTGTTTTTGTTTTTGTTTGTTTTTGTTTTTGTTTTCTTGGAGATGGACATAGATCAGTATACGTAGATTAGATTAATATACTGATCTTCTTCATGACAAAAAGGTAAGGGGAATATTTTAATGAAACAAATACAAAATAGTAAGATGAAATAAACAATTATAATAAGGATATGTTATAAGGAAATGCACATGAAATAAATTCATTGTCTATTATTTCTTTAAGACCGTATAAATAATAGCATTGTATGTCCATTTCTAAGGTCAGTGTGTTTTTACTAGCATTTTGTCAAATTGTAGGGTGTTACATTGTAAACAGAAGAACACTTGTGGTATAGTGAGGTATTAAATTAGGGATAAATTTTGCTTGGTCATTGGGTGGATTTTGTCATGCAGACCTGGTGACCTTGGTCTTACTTTCATTTTAGATTTCTGTTTGAAGAAACAAAGTGAGCCAGCCTTGTGTCTTGTCCTAAATTATTCAACAGTTTTTATAAACAGTAGGTTTAAATTGTTTTACTTTTAACCTTTTATCTCTTTTCTCACTATCTTGTTTATGAATATTTAAAATGTATCAGTTCATGTGTTATCAAAGAAGTATTTTGGAGGATTATCGAAGTTCTCATTTGCTTGCTTAAAGAAGCGCCGTCATGGCCACAGCTTTGGAGGACACCAGCGTGCTGGAGGAAGAGCTGACGTGCCCCGTGTGCCTAGATCTTTACCGAGAGCCCCACCTGTTGCCATGCGGCCACAACTTCTGCCTGCAGTGTCTGCGCAGGCTGAAGAGCCGCTCGGAGCGCGGCCGTCTGCGCTGCCCCGAATGCCAAGAGAGCCATAGCTGCTCCACGCAATGGCAGAAGAACTTCAACCTCGCCGACATCGCTGATGGCTTTCGGCGCCGCAGCCGTGCCCAGAGGTCCAGCCACAGCCAACCAGGACCCTCATACAGGACCAGTGAGGTGCACTGTGATTATTGTAGTCTGGACGTCACTGGTGATTCAGCCAAGAGATCCACAGCGGTGAAGACCTGCCTGACGTGTGAGGTGTCCATGTGTCTAGAGCATGTTCAGCACCACCTCGAGCTCCCTGCCTTCCGCGAGCATCCACTGGTGGAGCCACTGAGCGACATGAGGAAGAGAAAGTGCATCGAGCATGACGAGATGTTTCGATATTACTGTATGGACGAGTGCAAGTTCCTCTGCAATGCCTGCACCATTGAGGGAGGGCACAGCAATCATGCTGTCAAAACGCTCAAGAATACCATGAAGGATCTGCAGGTAAGATGCACAGTGCTAACATGACATACTGATTGACATACTGACATGTTCTACACTGGCATTAATGTCTGAATGTCCATGCGTGATTCCACGATTACAGAGTCATTTTGCCCTTGTAACTCTTTAGCTAAATTATTAGCTTTTTTTTTTTTATCATGTCCAACATTGAATCTAAGAAAACATGCTTTTAACCATTCAAAAAGGTGCCACGTGTTAACCCATCTCAGCCAACCTCATATTACTGCAAGATTTCTTTCTTTCTCTGAAAAATTCTTCAGTGAAAAATGCTCTTAAATGAGTAACAGGGATGAGTTTTTTAGCATAGTATTTGCAAATATATGTGCTAATGGAATGAAGACTTTCTAATGATTTACCTGAGATAATTTTTTTTATTATTAATAATTTATTTTCAATATAATTTGGGTAACCAGGCTGAATTTTCAAAATGACCTCACCAGTCAGCATCACAGTGTCATTAGAAATAAACAAGATCGAGAGAACCTAATTTTCTTCTTCCCATGATCTTCAGGAAATCGGACCGTTCAACTTTCTGTTGTATATTTCATAGGCGTGAACGTGTTCAACCGGGTTGTGGGAAGCTAAATTGTAAATTTTTTATAACCTATGGATGACTCATGGAAAAGGGCGTTTCCAGCATGATGTGTTCCATGAAGTCACACGTTAGTGCAACAATTATAAGATTTTTAATGTATTGTAATGACTATATTTTAAGGTAAACATATTTATAGTGGGCTGGGACATGCAAAACTATTATTAATGTATTAGTAAAGCTTTAGATGATTTATCTGAAACATGCACATAGATTGTTGGGAAGAAACTGTGTTTAAAATGTCTCTGTTTTATTTTACATACACATATGTAAATGTTATATCCTTATCAGGCAAGAGTGCACTTGCAGAACATATCTTTGTTGCTAAACAGGGTGTTTATAGAGATAAACACAGGCGTGTTTGGCAGATTTTGTTCACACNGCATGTATAAGGCTGCACAATTAAACAAATATTCACCAAAATTACAATCACACTGCAGTGAACGTCCAAAATGGTGTGAGTACTTCATAAATCGTAATTTAAAATCTGTACATTTGTTCAAATTTTCCACATCGCTGTTGAATTCTTGATTCTGATTGGTCAGAAGGTTTTCCTTAGTTCACTATAACAGCAGCTCTGGCAGCAGGGCAGCCTTTAATTCTAATCAAAGGTTTATATTAATGTACAGGGACTCGTATAGCGGATGCAAGTGGAATGTAGAAAGTGACCGAAGCATGACGCTTCTGTATGGCTCAGGTCTCTTGTAGGTCTTATTTAGTCAGCTTAACCCATGTTACAATAATGACTACAGAATTGTTATAATCACTAACAATACAAATCACCTGCTGTCTCAGTAAAGAGCACAGCAGAACACAGGAGAAAGCCAGAGCAGTGTTTTTACTCTGTGTGCTTTGTCCATTGACCTTTGTCTTGGTACCGAATACTGAAACATCATGTGTGTAGACGAAGTTGCTTAGAAAACAAATCTGGAAAACTAGAAAAACATTCTGAGCTGTTAAAAGTGAACATAATGGATTTTTTTGTGCATGCATACCCACTTAGTTCCAGCTCAGCTTGCACTACACTACAAAATGTGAGGCGCCTTTTTTTTTTTTTTTTTTTTTTTTTTTTTTTTTTTAAATAGCCATTTTGGAACTACGCTGCCTTGGTCTCATTAATATGTCTCGCCGTAGGCATCTCTGGATACACAACTGCAGAAGGTGGACAGGAAGATCAGAAGAGTAGAGAAAACCGTGCAGGAGCAAAGAGAGGTGGAACAGCAATACAAGGTAACGCATCATACTCGATTCCTTCTGTCCCTCTCGACATATGCCTTTTACACACACGCTTGCCTGTGTTCTTCTAGGCCTTCCTGGAGGAAGTGGACAAGCAGGTGGACACCATACGAGGGGCGCTGATGACCAGGCTGGATAGATTCCTGTCGTCACTGAGTGAGTGTGCGCGTGCCTACGAGTGGGAGAACAGCCTCAGCATCCAGCAGGAATTAGTGCGAACAGAAGAGGACCGTAGTCGCCTAGGAGTAGTGCACGCAAGCATCGAGCAGCTGCTACAGGAGAATGACCCATTCCAGTTCATCAGGGTCAGTAAGCTCATTAAGGGCATCCATTTCGGTTTATGGAATAAGACAGGGCGAGCTGTTAGAGGGAAATAATCACAACAATGATCTCAAATCTATGGGATGCATCAGGCCTGCTCTGGTCATGAACAGCTAATGAGATAATATTTGCAATGAATTTTTATGTTATGTCATTTTTGATGTTTCACCCGTTCTTGTTTATAATATATGTGTGTTATTGATTTAGAAAATGTGAGAATTTTTTTGAGGGAGCAGAAGACTGTTTATTTAACTATGGGCCATTATGAGTTGTTTTGAACCATTAATGTCAGTAGTGAAAAGACTGAACTGAGCAGGGCTGAAAATAGCCTTTAATATCCCAGTAGATACTGTGCTTATTAAGGTGTTCTGTGTTTTTTTTTTTTTTTTTAAAGGAATATATGTCATGTGCCAGAAGGTAAGAGGCCAGTTTGAGTGATACAGTAACATTTAAAGGCATCAATGTGAACCTGGCGATGTGAGCTACTGTCTGTGTTTCTCAGTTACCGCAGGCTTCTGAAAAGGCCACTGTTTCAGCCACACGCTGCGACAGTGGATACGGAGGTCATTGAGGAACGTATGGAAGGAAAGCTGGAGGATTTTTTGGCTGATCTGCGGGAAAACATCAGCGCATTCATTAGCACTGTCTGTAAGTTGGAGTTAGTAATAGTAGCTATGTTAAGAGTACATTTGATCCAACTATTGTCTCAGTTGTTTTAAAAAAATGCTGGAGTGCATCAGTGATGCCGGTAGATATTTTCTCTAAGATTGACACAGTTTAGTTTTAAGAGTTAAAGCACCAGTGATGAAACTGAACAAAACAATGAAGGGATGGTATGATGTGGACTGATGTGAAGCAGAGTAAATGGACCACCCCAAAAAGCTATTTCCCTATAGCAGCACATCCTGAAGTTTTCTAGAGAAGTCAGTCCAGACTTTGGTAGTTCCAGCCACAGATTCTAGTTCCTCCTAAGGGACCCTTACATTTTCCCATAAGCTGTAAGATAAAATATTTGCAGTGGGTGCTGGGTCTGCCCTGGTTTACTCGGTCCAGTGGGACGTGTCTGATACGGCTCTAGCGGGAGCTGACCAATGGAGCTGCTCTCAGTTCTGAGGAGCCGTGGCCCTACTCCGAGGCTCTCCCAAACTGTTGAGCTCCTCACCCTGCAGAGGCAACTTAATTCTGCCTCCTGTACTCTCAACCAGTTTTTTTTTTTAAAGTCAGAAAAGATGTGTGTTTCTCTTTTAGGGACAGGTGATGCGGTAGATGAAGGAGATGAGGGAGTGGGAGAGGAAGAGGAGGAGGAGGAGGAGGACAGCGATGAAAATGAACACGAAAACGATAGCAGTGATGAAGATGAAGGGCAAGAGGAGGAGATGAGCGAAGATGAGGAAGAGTATGACCAAAGCGAGTCTGCTGATTACTATTCCCCAGAGGAGGAAGAGGAGGATGAGTGACATTATCCTCACTGAGCCTTCTCCACACTCGTAAGCACTTTGTTGCACTCGTGAAATTAAAAGATTGCTCCTGTCACTTGTTCTGGTCATTTTTGATAACCAAAAATGCATTAATATCTTAAAATATTTAATAAAAATTTCTATCCCAGTCCGGCCACTAGGAAAGCGTAATGTGTGCTCATCTAAATAACTTGATATGACTATGAAGTCATATATTTCAACCCGGAGTCTGATGGAGTGTTTAACATGTGTTTTAAGAAAATAATATTAAACATTACGATGTATACAACATTTTGGATATAACTGCAGTTATATAATTATACATTTAAAAAAAAGTGTTTTGATACTACCTAAAGTGACTGACTATATGTCTGCACGCACCGTCCACTTTATTAGGAACACCTGCTCTTTTATGCAGTTATCCAATTCTCCAATCATGTGGCAGCAAATCATGCAGATGCAGGTCAAGAGCATCAGTTAATGTTCACATGACACATCAGAATGGGGAAAAAGTGTGATCTCTGACTTTAACTGTGGCATGGTTGTTGGTACCAAATGGGCTGGTTTGAGTATTTCAGAATCTGCTGACCTCCTGGGAATTTCACGACACAATAGGCTTTAGTGTTTACACAGAATGGTGTGGAAAAACAAAACACAATGATTGAGCGACAGTTCTGTGGGCGTAAACGCCTTGTTGATGAGAGAGATCAGAGGAAAATGGCCAGATTGGTTTGAGCTGCCAAGAAGGATAAAGTAACTCATATAATCACTCTTTACAACTGTGGTGAGCAGAAAAACATCTCAGCATTCACAAAGCATCAAACCTTGAGGTGGATGGGCTACAACAGAAGACCACATTGGATTCCACTCCTGTCAGCCAAGAACATGAAACGGGGGCTCTCTTGAGCTCAGGCTTATCAAAACTGGAGAAAAAATTGAAAAAAATTATTATTTGAGTTACTGTAGACTTCCTGTCCGCTCAGACGAGTCTGGTCATTCTCCTCTGATCTCTCTCATCAACAACGTGTTTCAGCCTGCAGACCCTCTGCTCACAAGATGTTTTTTTTTTTGTTTGTTTTTCGCACCATTCTGTGTAAACTCTAGAGAGTGTTGTGTGTGAAAATCCCAGGAGATCAGCAGTTTCTGAAATACTCAAACCAGCCCATCTGGCACCAACATCCATGCCATGGTTAAAGTCACAGAGATCACACCTTTTCACCTTTCTGATGTTTGATGTGAACAATCACTGAAGCTCTTGACCTGCATCTGCATGATTTTATGTATTGTGCTGCTGCCACATGACTGGCTGATTAGATATCTGATGAATGGGCAGGTATACAGGCATTCCATTAAAATGGGCAGTGTGTGTGTAGTGTATATATATTATATACACACACCAATCAGCCATAACATTAAAACCACCTGCATAATATTGTGTAGGTCCCTCGGGTGCTGCCAAAACAGCTCTGTCATGTTGAGGCATGGACTCCACAAGCCTTCTGAAGGTGTGCTGTGGTATCTGGCACCATGTCGTTAGCAGCAGATCCTTTAAGTCCTGTAATTTGCAAGGTGGGGCCTCCATGGATCAGACTTGTTTGTCCAGCACATCCCACAGATGCTTGATTGGATTTAGATCCGGGAGATTTGGAGGCCAAATCAACACCTTGAACTCTTTGTCATGTTTTTGCAATTTTTGCGGTGTGACAGGGTGCATTATCCTGGTGCCACTGCCATTAGGGAATACCGTTGCCATGAAGGGGTGTGTTTGGTCTGCAACAATGTTTAGGAAGGTGGTATGTGTCACAATGATCACACGAGCCTTGGGTGCCCAGTACCCTGTCACCGGTTCACCGGTTGTCCTTCCTTGGACCACTTCTGGTAGGTACTAACCACAGCATCCTGGGAACACCACACAAGACCTGCTGTTTTGGAGAAGCTCTGACCCAGTCGTCTAGCCATCCCAATTTGGCCCTTTGTTAAAGTGGCTCAGATCTATACGCTTGTCCATTTTTCCTGCTTCCAACACATCAACTTCGAGAACTGGCTGTTCATTTGCTGCCTAATATATCCCTCTCCTTGACAGATACCATTGTAATGAGATAATCAATGTTATTCATTTCACCTGTCAGTGGTTTTAATGTTACGGCTGATCGGTGTATATCTGAGCTGCCCTTTCTGGATGAATGTGTTAGTTTAATATAAAATTAGCCTTGTGAAGCACTGAATGTAATTGCTGTTTTTTTCCTCTACTTTTCTAAACCTGTATCAAAGCTAATTTTTGCACTAAAATAAATATTTACTGGGCATTGGATATTTATAAACACTGACCATCCAGTTTATTAGGAATATCTGTACACTTGTTCAGTTTTTTCCTGCAATCATCTACCCATCGTGTGCCAGCGGTGCAGTGCATAAAATCATGCAGGTACAGGTTCAAGACCTTCAGTTAAAGTTCACATCACACATCAGAAGGGGGATAAAGTGTAATATCAGTGATTTTGACTGTGACATGGTTGGTTTGAGGTTTGGGATTTTCAACATTCTCTAGAGTTTATAAAATGTTGCTTGGTCTTTTTGCAGTCTTTACCTGTTCAGTTGCAGTGCGTCTGTGTCCACTGTAGCTTCAGATTCCTGTTCTTGGCTGGCAGGAGTGGAAACTGATGTGGTATTCTGCTGGTGTAGCCTATCCGCCTCAAGGTTGTGTGTTCTGAGATACATTTCTGCTGACCATGGTTGTCAAAAGTGGTTATTGGAGCTACTCTAGCCTTCCTGTCAGCTCGAACCAGCCTGGGCATTCTCCTCTAACCTCTCTGCTCAGTAAGATGTGAAAATCCCAGGAGATAAGTCCCTGAGATCACAATTTCCCCCATTCTAATGTGAACTGAAGCTCTTGACCTGTATCTTCACGATTTTATGCATTGCGCTTTTTTGGCTGATTGGGTAATTGCATGAATGAGAATGTACAGGCATTCCTAATAGTGGCTGGTGAGTGTATATTAGACTAGATGTTCTTGTTTGGAAGGGCATGTGCACTGCACAATTTTTTCCAGCCATAAATTTGTTTATTTAATAATTTTTAAAGAAAAAATGTTTGTAGTGTATTTAAGAAACGAAATAAGTGTTTGCTGTTTATAGTATTTTTTTTTTTTTTTGACTGATTAGCTCTTCGTGTTCTTCTCAACAGTTTTTTGGAAATAGTTTGTAAAATGAGCCAAAATGAGCAAATTAAAAAAATATATTGAGCATTGGTTTTGATATGGCATTAATTGATGAGCATTATCAATGTTTCCAGTCAGTGCTTAGAAATAAATCTGGTGGAAAATTGTTTTCTGTTTGTATAGTACTTAAGAGCAGACTGTGATATATGATGCATAATGAAACGTAAAATGTGAAATTATTTGACTTTAACACAGTTACAGCATTCCAGATTTATTCTCCCCCTTTCTGTTATAATATCCTCCACTCTTCTGCAAAGGCTTTCCACTAGATTTAAGATCGTGTCTGTGGAGATTTGCCCAGTTGGCCACAAGAGCATTAGTGAAGACAGGCATTGATGTTTGGTGAGGAGGATATCTGGGGCGCTGTCTGTGTTCCAGTTCATCCCAGAGGTGTTCAGTGGGGTTGAGGTCAGGGCTCTGTGCAGGCCACTTGAGTGGCAAACCATGTCTTCATGGAGCTCGCTTTGTGCACAGGAGCATTGTCATGCTGGAACAGGTTTGGGTCCCTTAGTTCCAGTGAAGACAAACTGTAATGCTACAGCCTACAAAGACATTCTATACAGTTGTGTGCTTCCAACTTTGTGGCAAAAGTTTAGGGCCACATATGCATATAATGATCAGGTGTCCACATATTTTTGACTGTACAATGTAGGTGTCTTTCAACTGGAGGTAAAAAAAAAAATGATATATATATATATATATATATATATATATATATATATATAAAGTATCTTCAATATTGACTCTGGGCAAAGAACTACTGCTATACTATTATATATTATACTACTAAAACTACTAACTACTATACTTGCATTCAAGTAGTTGCTATTGGTGGCGTTCTACTTGTTTTCCAATAATAGGCTCTTTATTACTGTATTGAGGGACTTTTGGTTTCCTTATGATTTCACTAAATTGTTCTGGCAACAGAAACACCTCTTCCACACACCTTTCACAAAAAAAAAAAAAAAATCACACATCTTTAGGTTAGCAAATGTATTTTAATATAATATATAATTAAATATTTATACAGATTTCAGCACAATGACATAATGGTATCATTTCAGTTTAATTTACGTCATCATAAATTTATTATTAATTTTTCATAGTATGTCTGTAATTTGTTTATTATAATTGCAAAATAGCTATCCAATTTTCTCAAGAAAATAAAATGGAAAAAAAAAAGAAAAACAAAACCCAACAAAACAGCAGACAGCACGTAAAATGTTAAGCAGTTTGATGTCAGGAAAATTATAAACTATTAAGAGATGCATATCAAAAATAATCAGCATAAGAAAAAAAATGACTAACTGATCAAGTCATGTGCAACAGGATCCTTCAGGAAATTTTTAATAACTCTATGTCCAATTGTAGATGGGACTTCCAATAAGATCCTGACAGAATATTCTCAAATGAAAATATCTTGGAATTGAATAGGTCATCAAGCCAATGTTGAGATCTGTACCATTGTTGAAGCAACGGAGTTAATTCTGGAGAACGGATAATCAGATGGCAAGCGGCAGATGCAAGTAGCAGACCTTAGTAGCCATGCTCTTGAATTGTTGCTTTGGTGAGCAACCTTACATGCAGTTTGAGCCTCCATCATTTTTTTTTTTTTTTTTTTATTCTAAAAGACCTTAGTGAAAATGAAAAAGTGCTACAAACCCACTATAAATATCACACCATAAGCATGTCTTGCCAGGAACAATTCCATGTTAATAATATGTGCCAGAACTCATTGGAAAGCCAATACCTAAGCCTACTGCACATCTATTATAACTTATTTCAGCATGGTAGGTAACAATCTCACACTCATTTCCACTCACATGGGCCTAGCACTGCACTGAGAACCTCAAAACACACACACACACACTGCAGCACTATAGTCGTTAAGGTTCTGTCTAATATATGCTGTATTTACAGCAAGATTTGTGATCAAGTGTTTCTGTACAGTCTCTAAACAAACTAATTTGGCACAATACCAAAGCAGGAGAAGATAACTTAAACTTTATAATCTCTTGAAAATTTTCACATATAAAAATCCTTTAATAATATAATATTTATTTCTTGCTACTGAGGAAAAACCGGGTTAACTTATAGTGCCTTGCATAAGCGTCCCCCAGTTCACGCCCCACCACACACATTATCTTTTCCATGTTCCTTAATTGGGATTATATGTCATGAAGCTACATAAAATAGCCCATAATATTAGAATGAGGGGGGAAATTAATGTAGTGTGCAAAAAATAAAGAAATAAAATAAAATATAAAAGAGAATTCATAAGTATTCACCCCATTGCTGTGATAGCCCTTAATTAGTTCTGGTGTAACCCGTTGCCAAAAGAAGTCATGTAATTAGTTGAATGGAGTTAACCAGTGTGCAATTAAAGTGTCATACGGTCGCAATATAAATACACTTGTTCCTGGAAGGCCCCAGAGAACAAACAGCATCATGAATACCAAGGAGCTATCAAAACAATTCCAGGATAAAGTTCTGAACATCTCATGGCAAGTTGGAATGAACCACGTACTGGACAGTCTTAGAAGAAAACCTGTTCCAGTCTGCAAGAGACCTAAGACTGGGGCAGACGTTCACCTTCCAACGGGACAATGACCCTAAGCATACTGCAAAAGCAACACTGGAATGGTTCAAAACCAACATGTGTTAGAATGTCCTTTACAAATCTGAAGATCAGAGCTTGAGAAATTTTGGAAACATCAGGATCCAAAAGTGCAAAGCAGACTCCCAGCTATAACTGACCCAGGAGTGAATACTTACACAACCAACAAATTTCTGTTTTTTTATACAATTATCCTGTGTGTTACAAAAATATATGTAACGGTATAAAATGTGGGAAAGTTCAAAGGGGGTGAATACTTATGCAAGGAATTGTTTTTTTAAGCACATGAAAATACTCAACATACCTAAGTGGATCTCCTATAAAGGGTCATAAGTAATTCATTACTGGCTCCTTTCTAAAATCATTACATTAAAGGACTCTAGCTTTCAAAATACCTATACCAAAACGTTCACGAACACACAAACAGGAATTCATTCTTGTCACATTCAGACCTCATCTTAGAGCTTTAAGTGCAAAAAAAAAATCAAATTTTTTTATATGAACACCACTGTCCTGTTAGTTCAGGCTTACACTCAGATCAGCTTCTCCATGTTTACTGTGTTTACCCTGTTAATAACATACATAACCACCATACGGCTTCCTAGTCTATTATCAAACCCGTTAGCATTTCTATACACATCAAAGGCATGTCAAGCAAAATCACGTTTGAATCCTGTCACGTTAGCAAAACAAGCGTAGTCAGAAATGATCAACTACAAATGATGACATCACTGTAACAAAAATACAAAAATAAAATAAAGAAAAATCATCTTATATCAAGACGAATTCAAATATATATATATATATATCTTATGCTGAAGGTAAAATAGAAACCAAAATACATTTATGGATTCAGTACTAAAGTGGTGAGAAAATAAAGTAGCTATATTTTTCCCAGGTTTGATGGCTACAGATTGCTAATTAGAGAGTCTGATTTTTTAAATTAAATTCAAATTTCATAGCAATCAGAGGATGAGAATAATAAATTAGCTCAAACAGGAGTATCAAAAGAGAAAGCATTACTGCCAGATAGCAAAAGAATCCTGAGGCAAGACTCCCAAATAAAAACCTTTTTTTTGTTTTTTTTTTCAGTTGAAATAATAGCAAAATCAGGCTCATTACACGTCAGATTCATTGCAACTGTTAATAGACACGCATTCTCATATTTTCCAGTTAGTAAGCAAATTTCAGTACATAAAAACCAAAAAATACATTTGCATTAAATAAATAAATCAATAATAAAACACACTGCTATAAATTCACAATATATATTTACAGCTTACCTAAAGGTGAAAACATCAGCCAGAATTGGAAAAAATCATTCGATTAATAAAAATACTTTGTAAGTTTAAATCATAATTGAAAAATAATTTTTAAAGGTTATTATATCGTTAGATTTTTGTTTGCTCTAGGACTTTTTTTTCTCTGTAATAAAGCTAAAGCTAAAATGAAACACCATGTGGGTCAGTTATAACCCGAGAATGGCTCATTTTTGCCATTATATGTTTTTTTGCAGCATTGTTAAAGTCGATATATTCTTAATGTTATGAAATCCAATTTCACAATGGCATTTTGATAATAGGACCTTTTCATGCACTTATGTTTAAGATGTTGTCCATTATACACTGGATATGTCAAAGGTCATGTTTTTTTAAGACTATTGGTCAATTATATGCCTGAACACAAATACCAAGTTCTCAAATCACTTGCATGTTGAGGTACAATGACCAAGAAATGCTAGGAACACGTGTAACAAATATGCACAGTGCCGTTACTACGTATAATCTGCATAGAGCTCGGCAAATATTCAGCGAAGTACCGACTAATTTCGTAGCGCGAACCAGGCAAAGCATTTGGCTTGCAGTCATATTAAATGATTTGCATTAATGTACAATGATCATATAGGGACTAAAACCTGATAATCCTTATAGTCACGTAATTATCCTTGCCTTTCAATACTGTTTTTAACACACCCGTGTTGACATCCCATGCGAATGAAGAGAACTTACCCTTATTTTCCTTCCAATTTATACAGTGTGCAAACTAGCCGTCTTGCTATGTTAATAGGCTAGCTTCCTAACAGGCTAGTAGAATAAAGTCATGATGTATTACTGTATTGTGTAGATTGAGTAGTCTGTCTACATAACAACACGAAAGTCTTATTGCTTATCTAACACACTTCTTGGCTTGGAGTGAATACAGTACTGGAACGACTCTTAAAGGAAAAATCCACCCTAATTGACTCGCATGTTACTATTTATAATGAAAATTCTTTTTAGTTTAAACTTCGTTCAATTGACATGTTGGTCTATTTTCACTTTGCTTAACAGTGTCCCACATTACCCAAAATGCCATTCGACTACCCGCTGATAGTGGCGCCAGTGGGATTAGCTCTCGCTTCATCTCTGTCTAAAGGGAGCGATGCAGCAGAGCTTTAGTCTTTTAGTCAGTCCAGCTCTATCACATTCTCGTCTATAAACTCTGTTCAAACAGATCAGCTTCCAAAGCTTCAGAGCTTTCATGCTAATACCTCGGTCAATGCAATCGCACTCGTCATCTCGTTAGACTGCTCCCTAGCTGATCCAAGACTCTGCTGTACTCAGCATAACTGCATTGTGTAGCTGCATCGCATTCTGTAATGTCTGTGTTGGATTAGTCATAAATATGATGTTGACTGTCGCTGAAAATTGGTGAGAAAATACGTTATTGCTCTTTTGTTTTTAGGCGCTCACAGTGGAAGCTAACTGTTATCCCTTATGTTTGAGATGACCTTTTTTTCTCCTACTAAATACCATTGTAACTGCACTACCAATGTCCTTCGGTGATATCAGCATAGCAAACCCACCAACAGCACCAACCAACAAATAAGCATAAGAATTGCCAAACACATCACAAATATTTCAAGATAAACCTATTTAATGTGTTACAGGGTGAACTTTTCCTCTGAGATGGCAACAGGGATTCTGGCATAGGGAAGTTGACGGTGTGTTAAAAATAGTATTGAAATGCTGCCCCTGACTTTTCCAAAAAGGGATATTAACTAACTGATTCGTCAGCGTCTTGGAAAGTCAGAGCTACAGTAACAGGTACAAGCTGGGATTTACACGTGCAATCTGAGCCTAAGCAGTGTGACCAATGATTCAAGCTGTTGCTGTGAACTGCCCACAGACTGACAAGATATACAAAAATAAAGTGAGGACATTTCAAGGCCTTTTGTGCTGGTCTGGTGTCAGCTGTAATATCATGATTAATTGTAAATTTGTAAGAGTTATAGTTGGGGCATGTCTCATTTATCTGATTTGCAACGAAATTGACCTCACTTGTTGCGATTCTTAAAAATTTTGCACGAAATAGGGTTGATTAGCTTGTTCCAGTCTGAACAATGATCAGGCATGAAAAAAAATGACTAACAATGTAGAACAAAGTCTAGATTTACTTTCACACTGGGTAATAAGCAGAGCATTACACTAATTTAAAGAAAATGAACCAAATGAATAATAGTAAATTGGCAGTGCACAATATTATGCGAATTGGCTTATATGTGCAAAGATTCAGACTTCTTAAACTACCCAGTTGAAGATTAAACAGCGGAAACTATCAAAGTCACACAGTCACAAACATTGAAACTTACATACATAGCTGGAAAACAGTAAAACAACTAAAATCTCCAAC
The DNA here is from genome assembly GCA_037577455.1 of Pangasius macronema. NCBI lineage: Eukaryota > Metazoa > Chordata > Actinopteri > Siluriformes > Pangasiidae > Pangasius > Pangasius macronema. The sequence goes on from CM074972.1 coordinate 5,970,662, forward strand.
CCTCAGACTGAACTCCGTAGCTATTTTCTTGGTCATTTTTAATGCAGACTATTCTTCACAATCCTTAAAAAAAGCTTATTCTCAATCCAATCCAATGTTCAAAAGATCTTTTGCTTACAAAGGTCTGGATAAGCATCTATTTTGAATTTGACGCAGGGAGAATAAACTCTTCAAAACCGATGTATCTCATGTGTTCAGAGTCTGGGACACTAGTCAAAAATGGTAATGTGAAGCACCACTGTGAATTCGATGTAACTGTTGATGCCATTCAGTCCTGGGAGTTTTTTTTATCCAGCCCTTTGTAAGAAAGTAATTTTATGAAACAGTTCTTCACAAATTTTAGTTGAATACCTCTGATATATTGCGATACATGTTCACAGATCTACCAGCTATTTGTTATCAGAAGGCATCAAGTTATGAATCTTTAAACATTTCTCTTACTCCATCTGTATCCTTGGCAACCAAGGATGCAAACAGTATGGCCCAAAGTACTTCATAGAAACAAAGACGCTACTTTCAGCAATACATAATACTACATAACCAATTAACATCAACAACTTTGAAGATATTGTGGATCAAGTTGATCACATTTGAACTGGAGAATTCTAAAGGCAAAATTCAACTTCTTATAATACCTACAATTTGTCAGACAACATCACATGAAAGTAGCTAGCAATATAAACCAAAGCACAAAGGTTTACTACAAGTAATCCAATCCAAAAATACATTTTGTTTGTTGGCACAAGGAGAGGAGAGGATAGGCATAAATTGGACTTTGTCGTTGTTACACAAACCGAGTTTAGGTCCAAGGGTTTCTGGGGACCACATATACCCTGCAAGTGCTGACATTTAACACTAGCTGTAAAAAGAACATCACAAACGCATATACACAAAAACACATTATTTACTCAGCAATTATTCTAGCACTTAATGTCATATGAATGCATACTGGTATTTAGCATAGCAAAAGCAACAGTCTGTTGAGGCTGGGCAAAAGAGACACAGTGATCTAGCTAATATTGGATTTTAAATCAACAGTCTTTCTGCAACTGGGCAATATTATATGATGGCTTGGAGGATGAAGATGCAGTTGGAAATGTTTTCGATATAAGTACAGTAATTCAGTAATACCACTTGATTTCAGAGACAGTTTCAGCTTCCTGTACACTATTTGACAGGTTAATAAGGGGTCCAAGCACCAACAGTGCTGGAACCGTATTTTATTATTTTTTTGTTAGGATTTTTATTTTGGTGATATTACTGATGTAGCTCATTAGCTCCACATAGCTATAACTTATTAGCAACCATTTTAACAAGGGGTGGACAAATCACTAGCCCAGGGCAAGCAGATTTTGTGTCTGGGATATTTGTTTGTTTGTTTTCCTTTCTTACCTAGCAGATAAATAGGTGAAACAACCAAAGAAAGAAAATAAAACCTTACTACTTACTGACTTACGCAAAACAAAAGTTTTCATTTGATTTTCATGCAACACCTTGAATCGTGTTGCCTACTGCACTACACACATTAGCCGAGGCAATCTGGTTGACAGCAGTCACCTTACAGCTAAACTTACTGAGAGAAAATAAAGACGTCAGACTCGAGTAAACATTACAACCTATAGGCAACATTCGCCAGTGACTAGCTGACTTTTTTTGCTGAGGTCGCAGAAACAATGTTACACCAAAAACTTTAGAAGGATAAGGATTAAGGCTACAGTTTCAATTCATACACTCAACTCATTCCCTTAGTCTGTATTAATGCACTTAACTAGCTGGCCATTACATTACGTTAGCTACCATTTTTTCGCCTAGTCAGGTAGGTTTACCAAAAACACGGAAACGTGGGGCTGAGCACCACATTAGCGCTTCCACTTCACTGGTGGACTTGCTAATAAATTTGTGATTTGTCCACCCCTGTTACCCCAACTGGAGTCGGTGCTTGTTTATTGTAGTACAATAATTATATAATACTGAATAATCACATTGTTAATTGTAATGCTAATGTCCATCACTTCACAGATTTCTAATTATGTATCGTATGAAATTTCTATGTAAATGTATAGTATACTGAGAAGCACAAATAATTCATTCACAGTTTATGATTCAAAATAATGTGCAGACTCAACGTTATACGAAGCCCTAACAAGCCCTGTGCTTGTGCAAAAGTTGTCATTTTATGAGCATGAAGCTAATAAAATCACATGGAATGATGTCTTTTCGGTCACTGTTTAATCGCCGATCACAAACACTTATGTTTATGTTTGAGGTATTTAAACCTAAAATCCCAATGTGCTAATGAAGTACATCTTTAATATGGGCGTTCTTATCGATATCAAAGAAACACTCTTGAAAACGTGACCCTCATGATATGTTTGATATGCGATATAAGCTATTCATCATACTTCATAAAATGATTCATTACAATGCTTAGGATAAATAAACAAAAAGAAATAATAAAAAATAATTTAAATTTAAACAGATCTAATCACGTACACACGTAATGTGTCTCTACGGAAGGCAAATGTTGGCATTGCAATTATCAAATAATTAATGACACTAAATTCTCACTAAATTCTAAACATTTGTGCAGGTTGTTAACTTGTGAATTTTAAAGGGAATCTACAGCCAGGTGAACTGTACTTACACTATTACTCAGAGTAGCAAAGAGTAAAAGAAACAGGCTGGAAGATTTATCATCATATTAGATATGTGAAGAGGTCTCGGTTACACGGGCTGCTTGGACTAAACTGTTGCATTCAACATTTCTATGGTCAGAATAAAAATTCTCTTCCATTCACACACACACTTTCGCTTCTAAATCACATGAGCTTACATACTCACTGACAACAATTTCCCACAGCAGGAAACACAATCTCAGCGACACTCATGGCAAACACTAACTATTGGTCCATTCCATTTTTCCTTCTCTTACTCCTTCTTTCACCTTCTTCCAGATTTCAAAACTTCTTGAGCCTCCAGGGTTCAGAATGTGGCTTTGAAGCATTTGTCAATCCAATTGGCTGTTTAGCTGTTTCGGGTGGCGGCTTGTGGTGAGCGAGTGGGACAAGGCGGGGTTTAGAGATAGGAGCTGAAGACGATTTGACAAGGTGGTGTGCCATGGACAAAGAAGAAAGGTCACAAACTTCAACCTCAGACTTTCTTAGGAGGAGGGGCCAACTTGATAATTTCATCTTCTGAAGGCTGGCGAATGATATCTGCAAAAAATGAGAACATAAGCATTGGGGTTTCGAATTTCTACGCAAAATGTTAAAGTGACATTTGGTTTAAATGGGGTCAAAAACTCAGTGTGACACAATCCAATCCAATTATGCTTTTCAGTATCTTTGTGTATAATTTGCCATCAATCACATTTCTGTCTATGGCTTACCACTGTTGCCAATTTTTGACTACAGTACTGTGCAAAGGTCTTAGACACATGCAAAGAAATGCTGTAGAGCAAAGATGCCTTCAAAAATAATGAAATTAAATGTTTCTACATTTTAAAAATACTATAAATAGCAGTAAACAGGAATAAATGAAACAAAGCCAATATTTGGTGTGACGATCGTTCACTTTAAAAAAAAAAATAGTAGTCTCAGGTACAATGTGTGCAGTTGTATAAGGGAATGAGCTGTAGGTGTTACTGAGCATCTTGCAGAACCAGCCACAGCTCTTCTGGAGACTTTGACTGTCACACTTGGTTCTTATTTTTGCAGCAAAACCCAGCAGCCTTCATTCTGCTTTTTTTTTTTTTGTCTGAAAAGTGTTTCTTATGTAATACGTTGCTTTCTTTACTGACAAAAACTTTTCTGGAGCATTTAATTTAGTGCTGGAAAACTAATGTTTAGAAATCTAAAATGTTTTTGTACTGAATCAATAATGTAGAAGTCATAAAATAAAAATATACAAAACAAAGTTTGTACTAAAATAAATAGGGTGCCTAAGACTTTTGCACAGTACTGAATATACTATGCCTACAGTATGTTGTATGCAATGTTACACACATTTTCTTGCAGCTCCACTGACTTCACCTTGCTCTCGACCCTGGCCTGTCCCTGTTGACGAATAGCATCCTCACGGCATGACGCTACCACCACCATGCTTCGATATGGGGATGGTATTCTCATGGAGATGAGCAGCTTTGGATTCTGCTAAACATATCGGTTTGTTCCAAGGCCAAAAAAGGAACATTTTGTTCTCTTCAGACCAGAGAACATCTTTCCACATATCTCTCCACATATTCTTCAATAATGGATTTATTCTCCCCACACTTTATGACTGCTCTTTAAAATGCAGCATAGTTCACCCACCTATTTTCTATTCTGTTTTGTGATTATTCTGACATGATGATATGTCATCACTCCCTTAAGTAGCATACAGTGGCTGCCCTAATTAAGACCTAATGTACCACTAAGGGCACTCCTCAACACTGGACATTTTTATTTGTTGCATTATAGTAGTTGGAAAGCCATAGTTTGAAAAGACTTGTGGTCATTTCTGANAAAATGTTGGTACCCTTGTACTTCTTGGCCGATGGGATTCGTGTTAGTTTGGTGTCAATTTCATCATCTTCTGAGATCTTCAGCACTGTCGTACGGTACTCAATGACCCGGGTCAAAAGATCGGGCCGTCGCGAGATCTCAAAGATGTGCTCGATGTAGGAGAGGTTATCTGCAGACAGACAGAGAAAAGAAAAGAAAACATAAATTCCCTAGAATTGATCTAAAAAAACACATTACTGAAATGGAAATGAAAGACATTATAGTATCTAACACCTAGAAAATTAAAGTCTGTTTTTCCAACATGTCCGTCCTCTCACCCTGAGCTAGCTTATCATTTTTTTCCAGGTAACTGAACCACTCTTTGGAGGAGGTGATGGAGTTGCTCTGGTCTTCAGGGATGTCTTCCTTGCAGGCCGACTTCAGCTGCTCCAGATCCTCATTAGTGATGTTCTCGCACAGGTCGCTCAGCAAAGAGCTGTATTCTGACATGATCTGAAAGAAAGCAAATGGGGTGAGAACTATTTAAAAAAAAAAACAAAAAAAACCTGAATGGGTAGCCACCATAGTTTCAATCCAAAGATCTATGCAATTAATTAAAGTTACGATTAATTAAAGGAAAACTCCACAAAAGACATTAAATTTGTTTATAATGAAGTACTTGTGCTACTTTGTGTTGATTGGTGCTATATTTTTGTTATTCCTGTGAGAAATTAGCAGTTGTCTAATGAGCTGTCGTCACAGGGGTACACTGCTTGCACAGTTACAATGGTATTTAATAGGAGAAAAAAAAAACAGTGTTCTTAAACATAAGTGATAATGATCAGGTTTCACTGTTAAAAAAAAAACAACAAAATAATTCAGTGTCATATTAATGAGAAATCCAATGTAAAATTAGTGGAGATAACAAACGTTGGACTCTAAGTTGCAGAATGAATGCTGCCATAGATAACAATAATTATAATGATTAATATACAAGTCTTTCAGGGTGTTTTTTTTTTCTTTTCAATGCATTACAGGTAATGCATTTCTTCTAATCCTCTAATATCCTTTACATTTCCAAAAACCTAAGGCTTGTTATCCAGAAACTAGATATAAACCAATACAAATAGATCAAGGCATGCTATGTTAACATATAAGAGGAGTAGAGACATAGATTTCAGGTTAATTCTCCTTGTTTCTGGCCTCTTCTAGCTCGCTCAGGATGGCACACAGCTTCCCGAGCCCCTCTAGTGGATCTCTTATTGAACATGGTCTGATAGAAATACTCAGAAGACTTTTATTTTTGGAAATACTTTGGAAACTGCTGTTATGTTGCCATTACAGTGATTGATTGGTGTAGTTCTCAAATGCAGATTTATATTCCACCTCATTCTGTAAAAAGGGACACAAGCAGTGCGCAGGATGTGAAGCTCGTATGCAAACTTGAGTATTCTAAAGTGCAGCAACTTTCAATTACAATGAATTAAATGGGGCAGTTTAGCACATCTCCTCCACTGTATGCACAAACACAGAGCTCTCTGTGTATGAAATGTGACCAGATTGTACTGTTCACAACTGTAGGCTTCACTATCTACCACTATTATGTGGTATTGTGTGTGTATACGATTATATGTGATAATAGAATGAACGAAACCAAGGCATCCTGTGCACACACACACACACACACACACACACACACTCAGGAAGAATATGAGCCTCTGCTCGCTGCAGTTCCTCTATTGTAAATCACATATATATAAGCAACTGGTACAGAGGAGTGAGCCACGGCCTAAATACAGGCATTGCAGTTACGATATCCGGCCAATAGAGGGCTTTAGTAACAGTAACATTCAGCAATGACCAACAAAAGGAGGGACTCAGGAGACTCCATGTTTCAGATGAAAATTAACAGATAAACCAGAGGCTAGGAAATGGGATCAAACAGGATTAAACAAATAAGGCAACGTCCTTGCTATTATTATTATTTTATTATTATTATTTTAATAAGAAAATCAAAAATAGTTATATGTGGTGGCCTCGGAAAATCTTTCACATGGTGAAATTTTTGACATTTTCTACTATCTATAGAAAAAACTGCACGCATTTCTGAACTGAAATATGTTTCCTTGTCCCTATCTCAATAACAATAAAGTTCTGGCATTTTAAAGAAACATGAAAAGAGAGAAAAATTACTTTTTATATGTGGCTTCCCCTTTTTAAGGGACCAAAAGTAATTTGACAAACTAACAATCGTAAATTAAAATAGGCATTTTGAATACTTGGTGGCAAATCCTTTGCAGTCAATGACTGTCAGAAGTCTGGAACCCATAAACCTCACCAGACTCTGGGTTTCTTCTCTCTCTGCCAGGCCTTTACTGCAGCTGTCTTCAGTTTCTGCTTGTTCTTATAGTGGCTTGCCTTCAGTTTTGCCTCCAGCAAGTGAAATGCATGTCAACTGGATTCAGGTCAGGTGGCTGACTTGGCCATTGCAGAGCATACCTTTTCTTCGCCTTAAAAAAATCTCGAGTTACTTTTGAAATATGCTTCAGCTCATTGTTTTTATTCATTATTTAATTTTGACCGCTAAACCGTAACTACAGTATGTGGCAGTCTGAGAAAACCCATTGGACATTGGTGGTTGAATTCTGGCAAACCTGACATCAGTGCCTGACTTCACTAATACTCATGGCTGAATGAGCAAATCCCCACAGCCACAATCCAAAATCTAGTGGAAAGCCTTCCCAGAAGAGTGGGAGACTAAATCTGAAATAATAGGTTGTTCAAAAAGCACATATGGGTGTGATGGTCAGGTGTCCACAAACCTTTGGCCATATGATGTATATTTCACCAAAGCAATGAGGAAATGTTTTTATTTACTTTTCAATCTTGCCTAGGCTATCTTCTTACAAAGATATGGACAAAGTAAAGACCCAGTTTAACAAACAGTGATAAAAATAGTCAGTCTTCCTAAAGACATCTAAAACCTTGCTAGTTGAATGTGATTTCCTCCCACAGTGAATGTCACATTTTGATCAAGCTGCTGGATAGCAAAAGGTCATAGCTAATAAGCTTAATCGATTGAGTTTGTAATCAGAATTCTGACTGAGATGCACGCAAAAGTTACACATAGCTCGCTTCAGGAAAGCCTGTATTTTTTTTCTAAACATTATATAGTAGAAAATGTAAATATATCACCATGTGGAGGGTTTTCCAACGCTGGGAATTAGAGCTTTGTGTGTGAAGCTAAACTATGTTGTTGTTGTTGTTGTTGTTGTTGTTGTTTTGGCTGCTCCTGTTAGGTGTCGCCACAGCGGATCATTGGTCTGCATTTGGCACAGTTTTTACACCGGATGCCCTTTCTGATGCAACCCTCCCCAATTTTATCCGGGCTTGGGAACCTGGGCCATGACATTGTGAGCACCGTGGCCTAACCATTAGTCCTCCAGGGACTGGTGTTAAATATTCAAAATACTAGCTTAAATACGTTAGCTTAAATCATATTTGATATCAGTGATTATCAGTGATTTTTGTTACCAAGACACTGTTGTGCATGGAAGTCACAGGAGACCAGTTTTTGAAATACTCAAACCATCCCTCCTGTTGTGCGTGAAAATCCCAGGAGATCAACAATTTCTGAAATACACAAATCAACAATGCCATGGTCTAAGTCACTGAGATCACATTTTTTCCCCATTCTGATGTCTGATATGAATATCAGCTGAAGCTCTTCAGCTTCTGTAGCTTCTGTACCTGCATGATTTTATCCATTGCACCACTGCCACAATTATTTGCTGATTGGATAATTGCATGAGCAGGTGTACAGGTGTTCTTATTAAAGTGGCCTGTGAATGTACAAGGCATGAGCCACAATGAGAGAAATGGTAAAGTTTTGGAGGCTGGAGACACTGTCATACTTTTATGCTTTAGGAATATCTGTCTTGCACTTCTTTCCTGAAAGCAATGATAGCCGAACTGGAGTCATTACAATACAGTACAAAGAGCCAAAATAAAGCATATGACAGTAATATATGTAAATGTTAGCATGCTGTGAATTTTTCAAACCATTATATCTTTATCTCAAATGCATTTTTCCTTGTAATGTTATTCCTGAACCGCAGAACCCCCCTCCGCAGCTCTGTGTGTCTAGTGCAGCTTCATTAAAATGCTAGGGAAAACCATGCAGAATCTCGGAGAGGGGTTAAACGGCGGCGCTTTGAAAGGTCAAGCTTAAGTGGTAGGCTAAATAAAAGGTGTTTGATTGGCTTCGCAGAACAAAAGTGCTCCTGTAATGGAGGTTTGCGCTCTCCAGTCAGTGATATTAGGATTGTAAATACTCCCACACACTCATTACCATAAACGTCACAGTTCATCTTTTCAATTGTGCTGTCGCTGAAAGATCGGCACGACTGCCCTGCATTACGCACAGGTGAAAATATGCGCTGAGTGAGAGAGAGGGAGAAAGAAACAAAAGCTTCTCCACACTGCATTACTCAATTCTTATTTGAATGGCACATTTTCTTTCCCATTTTCTCACTGATGAGTATAATAAGCAGGAAGCTTAATTGTGACGATAACAGTGATGGATTTTAGGTTATCTGTTGCAAGGCACGATTTGATCGTAAGCCTCATTCCGATTTCCTTCACTCGAAAATTATTTTTTGGCACATTCTTTGCACTTCTTGCCTGTCTTCTCTGGGAAGAGTATGACATTGTTCCCCACACTGCCTGCCCCCTGTCAGGCACACGAGAGAGAATTGGAGAAAGGATCTGTCCTTCACATTCTCACACACAAGCCTGCTTTTGTCTTCCTGCTCAGTCTCCTGCTTTCTGCCTTGTGTGTGTGTGTGTGAGAGAGAGAGCGAGAGAGATGTCAGGGCTGTGCTGGGTCTGGGCATACCATTTTGTCTCTTTTGTGCATAAGCATACTTACGTGTGTGTGTGTATGTGTGTGTGTGTGTGTGAGAGAGGACAGTTCCTCGTCCCCGTGACTAAACTCTTAACTCCCCCCCCACCTTTTTTTTTTACAGGGTCTGGCTGGGAGCCCCTCAATCTACAGGCTGCTCTTTTACGCTCCACACACTGCTCTTTTAATGCTCCAGTGTCTAGCACTAGTGTACTAGACTTGCAAAACACAATGCTAAAGTCAAACTAATGCCAAATCCAAATGCTAGCACTACAGTATTCTTATTAATGACAAGTTATTATCAAGTGACACATGACAATTCCGAAACAGCAGCTCGGACAGTAGTTCTGGCTGAAATTCAAATCACAGCTCTATATTGATGCGCTTGTTGTAACACACTATGATTTTTATACTGACAACTGATTCACATGCCAACTGTAGCTTAATCATAATCATCGGTGAAGCTTTCTGTGTGGAGATGTTTATTAACATTATGGAATCATGGCCTAATGGTCTGAGAGTCGGACTTGT
>CM074972.1:5986535-5998925 GCA_037577455.1 Pangasius macronema
AGGGTCTCACCTCAGTCGTGGTATTGAGGGTGGCAGAGAGCGCTGGTCATTCACTCCCCCACCTACAATCCCTGCCACACCCGAGACTCAAACCCACGACCTTCAGGTTCACCTTCAGGTTACAAGTCCGACTCTCGAACCATTAGGCCATGACTGCCCCCGGGCAGGTATCTGCAGTGCTGTCTTAGCGGTGTGTGATGGTTAATACATTTTTTTAAACAATGTATAGTTACATTTAATTTTCTGGAATGTCCTTGAGACAAGTTAGTTCCTGTTATCACTTACGTAGTAACAGCTTTAAACATTCATTCCCTCACCAGCCATTTTTTTTGCCTGTTGTGAAGTTAATTACACAAACAGCTTGTTATATTACTGGAAAAAAACAAAAATATAAACTCCTCCTCCATCTTACCAGTGATTACAATGAGCTTACTCTGGAGACTCCTTCCATAAATGCTAACTACAGATCTCAGAAATTTATATATATCAATGATTATATGTTTTTCTTTGTTTATTATCAGTGGAGCGTCTGCCATACAAGTCCCTGTGAAACCAACGCAAATAAGTATTCCTGGCGCTTTTGCTACTGGCACACAATAGGATTCAAACCACACAATCGGCCACAACCAAACTGAGAAACATCCACACACAGAAAACTCCGACTTTATGAATATTCATGAATACCCATGTGGGTGGGCCACATGGAACTTATTCATATGGAAACAACATCGTAAACACAACACATGTCAAAGCAGAAATAATTTCCTGTGCAGAACATCTGACGAGTCACAGCTGTGCTTTCAAACACTAACGTGATATCACACTGCATTGATTTTTAGTTTTTAAGAGGCCCACTCTTAGCCTTTAGCACATAAACGTACATAAATACAGCAACGTGTGCAATCCAGCTGCACGAAATGAAAACGCAACCACCGTGCCAATGCATGAGCGAGAAAATGTAGGCCAGTCAGTTTTCTATTTTCAGAAATCCTCTGAGCTTAATGTATAGAGTCACGATACATCAGCTCACATCGGCGCAGCTGATCCTGACGCACACGCTCGCTCTGGCACACGCGTACATACAGAGGTACAGGGCAAATAAAGAGGAAATACATGTGTGTGTTCGTTTGTGTGTGTATCTTTAGGGGGTCTAGCTTCATTATAGTTTGAGACTTACTCATCTCACATCTGGTTTACTTCACATTCCTCAGTACTGTGGAGCCAGATGGTCCTTACAACATGCCCACACACACACACACACACACACACACACACACACACACACACACACACACACACACACACACAGAAATCTCTTCCTGAGTGCACTCTGGGTTATAGTTCACCTCCTATATTGAACTTTAGAGCAGATACTGTATTGCTGAAGTTCAGAGGTAAATCGAGCTATCAATGGTGTGTGTGTGTGTGTGTGTGTGTGTGTGTGTGTGAGTAGGCACTGAGGTCGAAAGTCAACATGGCAAACATATAATTTGAAAACAGCAGATTTTTTTTCACATACATTAATGCACACACACACACACACACACACACACACACACACACACACACACACACACACACACACACACACATTGTGCAGTGCTCAATGTAAATTCAGACTACAAGAACTTAGTGTCCCCTTTTTTCCCCTCTACCTGTTTACTTCTTTCCGTCTATTTGTTCTCTCGAGCTGGAGTCCAGCCCAATCGTCATGGAGACTCAGCTGTGATTGGCAGGCCAAACTCAGTTCCTGCCATTACTATGGGAACGCTTCCTGGCCGGACTTAGAGGGCAGAGGAAATAACAGCAGCTGGACTGAACACTGGAGTTACAGTAAGACACCCGTTAATCATTTCCACTCTCTTGCTCACACACACACATACACACACACGCACACATATACACACACTGTCTCTGTCTTGCTTAAGAACTCTCTTTTTCTTAGATGAGTGTAAGGGAGGCTTTTATCCATAGACAAATCCGAGAGAACAATATAATCATGACCACACAATCTTTCTCAGCAGCATTATTCATGCTGATTCTAATTATCTTACAGTGCAGAACGACTATTTATAGCTTTTACCACAACGTGATAACAGGAACTAACTTGTCTTCATGTTCCACTAGATTAAGTGCAACTATCCATTATTACAAATAATCGTTCATTAACAAAAAATGCTGTTCAGGGTGGTAACACTAACTCACCTTTGTGTCAGACTGCATCACACCATCCAGACATTGATCATTTTCCTATACCAGCATGCCCTGAAGTGTCTAAACGATTTATTCCTTACATATTGCCCATGACTAATACATAGATCGATAAATAGAATGTGTGTGTACAGGCTTACTGTTTAATCTAACTAGCAAATGCCTTACCATGGCCTCTGCACCACAGCAGATGAGCAGATTTATAAGCATGAAAGAGCGAGAGAATAGAGAGAAGTGGAAAGAAAAAGGGGCAGAGAGAGAGAAGTAGGTCAGTGGACAGGAGCACAAAGAAAAATAGCACTTCTCTTCAACTTTGTCATCTGTTACTTTGTTGATTTCACCACATACTTCACACACACACACACACACACACACACACACACACACACACACACACACACACACACACACACAGCTTACTATGCCTTTTAATGAGCATGACCTTCATTGTTAAAAATGAATCAAGATTAGCTCACAGAGGCTTACACACACTCATCCTAGCTTATTTGATGACTCATGCAGAATTTTAAAGGGTTCTTTAATTTTCCCCTACAGGATGTGAGTTTTAAACCATTGGGAATTTTTAAGAGAACTGAAACTTAGCTAAGTAAGAAAAACCCAACGGGTGTGTTGTCACAGGAAAATAAACAACCACGGTGCGGTGTTCTGCCACCGGAAGCTGATTATTTTCCAAAAACAACATGTCCCCAAGTGTTTTATTCCTCTTACACAGCAGCAATTTGCCAACAATTATAACTGTTTATTTATTAATGAATTGCAGGTCATGGTTTTTTTAGCAGTTACATTTAATATTGTTGAAGTTATTTCCAGTATAATTCTCAGTTTTACAGCTCATAGTGTGGACATCATACATTAAGAAGTCATAATGACTTGAGGTGAAAACACCTCAAAATAAAAAGAGGATTCTGACCTTCCACAAGCGCACACAAGAATCCCCTAAAACTATGTGAGCATCCAGTACAAAGGAACACAAAATCATTTCTGCTTTAATGGACAGCCAGCACCAAAGGAAGCTACTTCACTGACCTACTTTCTGAATCTCACAGCTCACCCACAACACAAACACAGAAAATGGCTGCATATGAAACACAGGAACGTGTAAATAAAGGTCATTAGTAATCAGATGCCACTCATGCTGCTAGTCAGTTATGTGTCTTGGCCTTCCAAATAGATTGGCAATTAGAGCTATGCATGATTCCCTCTTTCTTGACTAGAGTCCAGTCCTAGCTGAAAAGAAGCAGCCTCATAGCATGATGCTACCACTACCATGCTTCATAGTGTGTATGGTGTTGTTTGGGTGATAAACTGTCTTGTTTTTGCAAAAACATATATTTTTGAATTATTCACAAAAAGTTCTATTTTGGTTGAAGACCCAATGGTTTGCCAAATGGTTATGGCAAAATTTAGGCAGGCCTGGATGCTTGTTTGTTTTTCAAGAGAACGTGCTTCCATCTAGCTACTGTACTCCACACGTGGAAAAAGATCGGACATAATTTATCTTGGTTTCATTTTTTACATCAGAAAAACCAGCAATTTTCCACTTGATCCACTTAAAAGTAATAATTGCATGACACACAATTGCATGAATGAACGTGACTTCATGATTTCATAAAGTCTACCTTGAATAATGCTAGAAAAAAATGATTGAATTTCACTTTACAAACATCACACAAACCCAGCTTTCACTTCGTTATCATTCAGGAAGTGTGCTGGATAAATATATCGCGGTGCCTCAGGAGAGGGAGACGTTCGGTGCTTGAGTATGTGAGAGAGTCACACCTTTGTTCTCTCAGTACAAAGCTTCTGAATGGAATCGTATACACTCAATTTCCGGATTAATTAGTACAGCTACAATAAGCTCCAGAATTATTGGCACTCTCCAAAACAATGAGCCAAAATGTTCAATATTTTCTACTCAAACAACTCAAGAAACACCATTCCCATTTACTCTAATAGAAATCATTCTCTGTTAATAATAGCATTTCTTTCAGAAACATGGCCAAATTGTAGTCAGGTCTATAAATATTTGGACACTGACAAAGTTGTTGTCATTTTAGCTGTCTACCACAGTATATTGGAGTTGAAATTAATTAATGGATATAACCTCAAAGTGTGAGCTTTCAGATTTAATTTAAAGGTATGTACATCCAAATTGGGTGAATGGTGTAGGAATTACATCCCATTTTATATGCTTTTAAAGGGACAAAAAAAAACAACAACAACAATATGACAATTGACTGTTCAGCCATTCCATGGCCAGGTGTGTATTTTACTCCCTCATTCTTTCACTTACAAGCAAGCAGATAAAAGGTCTAGAGTTGATTTCAAGTATGGAATTTGCATTTGGAATCTGTTGCTGTTAACTCTCCATATGAAGTCCAAACAGTTGAAGCTACAGGTGAAGCAAGATATCATCAGGCTGAAAAATCAAAACAAGCTCATCAGAGAGATAACGAAACATTAGGTGTGGCCAAATCAACTATTTAGTACATTCTGAAAAAGAAAGCACTGCTGAGCTCAGAAGCACCAAAAGGTTATAAGGTTATACTCGGGAGACCATGGAAAACAACCACGGTAGGTGACATGAGTTATTTTCCTGGTGAAGAAAAACACCTTCACAACAGATCAAGAGCACCCTCCAGGAGGTAGGTGTATCTGTGTCAATGTCAACAATCAAGACTTAGAAATACAGAGGGTTTACCACAAGATGTAAAACATCAACATTTAAGCCTCAAAAACTTAAAGTCAGGTTAGATTTGCCAAACACATCAAGAAAAGTCTGTACAGTTCTGGAACAACATCCTATGGGTAGATCAGCTTGTACCAGAAGTGCTCAGAATCAGCACGGTGCTTCACACTGCCAATGGACAGCGACCTGAAGAATACTTTAAAAGCAGCCCAAGGCAAAAAAAGGGAATGTTCTGCAATGACCAAGTCAATCAACTGACCCGAATCCATTTGCGCATGCATTTCACTTGCTGAAGGAAAAACTGAAGGTAGCACAGACCATGAACAAGCACAAACTGAGGACAGCTGCAGTAAAGGCCTGGCAGAGCATCAACAGGGAAGAACCCCAGCGTCTGGTCATGTCTGTGGGTTCCAGACTTCAGGCAGTCATTGAATGCAAGGATTTGCAACCAAGTATTAAAAAATGACAACCTATTTTTATGATTGTTACTTTTAGTCTGTTATAAAGTGGGAATCACATATTAAAAAGTGGTGTAATTTCTACACTCTTCACCCAATTTGGATGTAAATACCCTTATATTACTTAAATAACACCAAAACATTCATTTCAACTCCAATGTACTGTGGCAGACAGCCAAAATACCAATAACTTTGTTTATGTTCAAATATTTATGGACCTGGCTGGACCTGGGAAAACCATTCACACACTCAATTTCTGACACTTGGCCAAAATACAACGGCCAGTGAATGCATGTATAAGGTCCACTCATACACTACAGATGTGGTAGATGGATATTAGGTCAATAATTCCTTTAAATGAGCAGAACTGTTAATAAAAGACTGCGGTATAGCATGAAGCAGCAATCAGTCCTGCAGAGCAATATGGTGAAAATGTGAAAACCGTGCATTTTCAGGTGCTAACAAGATCCTGAGAGAAACTGAGAGACACAGGGAGAGAAAGGAAGTCTCACATTCCTCTGCTTGTCAAAGCTTTCATTTCCTATTCTCTCATTCTTCTCCTCCTCCACTCTCTTTCACTTCAGCCCAGCAGTATCTATTTGAGTGTTCAGTGCTTTGCATTCTGACACCAAGCTAAACCAACACACACAAACACACACACACACACACACACACACACACACACACACACACACACACACACACACACACACACACACACAAACAGTGGTCTACTGTGGTAGCGATGTGGGCATTATCAATGCATTGCAGATAAAGACAAAATCTGTGCGGATGTGTGTGTGTGTGTGTGTGTGTGTGTGTGTGTGTGATTGAGTGAGTGAGTGAGAGAGAGAGAGAGAGAGAGAGAGAGAGAGAGAGAGAGAGAGAGAGAGGAAGGAGGAACTGCGAACAGGATGACTTAACCTCAGTGTTCAGCCAGGGTCACAGCTGCAGACTGGACACACACACACACACACACACACACACACACACACACACACACACACACACACACACACACACACACACACACTTGCACATGTTCTGAATTCTGATTACTGTCTCTCTTTCTTATTTTCTCAAAGACACACACAAAGACAAAGAAAATAAATTTTAAACAAATGTAGGTGGTACTGTGTGAACATATTATGCCATCTACCACCTTCCAGTTTTTTTTTTTTTATTTTATTATTATTTTTTTTTGTACTGAATGTCTCTATAGTATAAAATAGCTGTTGGCCAATTACCATGCGCATCAATACAATAACGGCATTCAACCATTTTGCCCACTCTGCCTCTACGCCAAACACTGAACAACTGACGGGATAATAGTGCTGAGTCATGATTCATTTTAGAGATTTGATCCTACATTAAATGAATCTAACTTTGCGATGTTTAATACATGATTCATCACCCAGCCTACTTGTACAGCACTACACACTACACTATTACTTTGCTGATATGACACACGGTCTGATATCATCACTTCCATCAAAGTGATGATTAAAGGAACATACGTCATATTTACAGTTCATATTTACATAATTACGTGAAATCTTTTCATGACTAACTCTTCCTAAAACAGGGCTGGTGCTGGTTCAGGAGCTGTCTAATCTCAAATAGTTCCAGTTTCCTCCTACAAAAATATGGTTCTCAAGTTATTTTCATAACCATTATTAAAGCAAGGCAGTGCAGGGAATAATTGTTTAAAAAAAATTATCAAAACCTCGTTATTACGACAAACCAGGGAGCTGAGGAAGAAAGAATGAAGAATGTTGAATAATGTTGTAATTAACAGTTAAGATCAATAAAAAAATCCAAATATTCATATCTGTAGCTGTATTCAGATTTAAATCTGAAGTGGGCGTGGTTTACCAGAATATTTTTTTTTCATATTTTTGTTTGTTTGTTTGTTTGTTTGACTGATAAAACCAAGATGTAGAAATGCCAGTAGTGTCAGCATGTCATAAACAAACGCTGTAAATGCATCATGCAAATGTTGTCTTGCTTTCTTCCGCAAGAAATAAGTGCTCGCTTGTGTCTGCATAAAATTAAAAACCTAATTAAAAATTAGTCTCAACCAGATGCCCTGTGAACCTTTCTGGCCAGCTTTCTCAAAAAAAAAAACAAAAAAAAAAAAACGAAAACAAACAAAGAATAACAACAAAAGAAAAAAATGAGTAGGGTGCCTCCAATTTGGATCAGTATTCATTTATAACATATGATATATGCGTTCAATCCGAGTAATGCGCTCACGTTTGAATACATCCCTAGTGCTGATGCTGAAAAGTTTTATTCGGATGGAAAAAATATAGGAACATCTCAATCCAGAGTTATGTGTCGGTGTCAGGTTGCTACTGGGTTGAAACTCTTGATTGGTATTAATATAGACTTGACAAATTTGCTCAAGCAATACACAATGTATTCTGTCATTACTGTGTGTGTGTGTGTGTGTGTGTGTGTGTGTGGCTGGGTGGGTGAGGTGAGGTGGCTGTGGGTGTGTGTGTGTGTGTGTGTGTGTGTGTGTGTGTGTGTGTGTGTGTGTGTGTGTGTGTGAGATGCTGATGCCACATTTTCGCCAGCAAATAAGCAAATATGACACATTTTACACCAGCTTTTCCAGATGGAGTTCACAACTGGAAGGTAAAAAGTTTGAGTGGCGAAACTGCTGTTTACCTGCTACAGTGACAGGCTCAATGTACAGTACATTTCAGACCCGGCTCACACAAACACTAAAAATAACTATCAGCATAACAGTAAAATGTGTCATTTTCACATTTCCAAATAGACTACCGTAAAAAAAATGACAGACGCACAAACTAAAAGATACATTTTAAAGTCACTAATGCTGCATTCACTCACACTCTTTTCAGATGTCCACAACTCATTCATTTCAACAGAAGAAATCACACAAGACATAAACTAGGGTTCGGTTCTAACAGTAAACTGCAGCATACTGTAACGTATGTACAGAATAAAGCACTACAGGTCATGCTCTTACAGCAAAATAACCAATGATCACCCTGAAGTGTTGTATTCGTCTTATTTTACAGTTGGCAATTGATTACAATTTTGGATTTAAGAGCAACACAGTATATAGTGTAACAGCCGTTGCCTCACCCACCTCTCATGTTTCTTTTATCTCTCGTGAAACTTAAAAAGACCAGAAAACCTAAAGTTACAGCCAGTTGCGTAGTACTGACACTGGAGACTCCTTCCAAAAATGCTCAATATACATCTCCTTACAGAAAACATCGCCATATCAAAAGAAAAATATTCATTTATCTGGCGCGCCCACCATGCACGTTTCTATGTAAGTCATGAGCACAATAAAGTAAACCTTGCAGCCAGAACTACTGTCATAGCTACTGTTATAGAAAATTAATCAACACCTTCGGACGAAGCACAATTGAGCATTCATTAGCGCTCTACTATAAATATCATATATACTGTATGTATATATATATGTATGTATATACAGTATATCTGCACACATCCTAATAAGCATGTCATACACAGGAATCCAATTATTTCTGTAAATCTGCTTTATGACAATGTCCATTGTTAAAAGCGCTATACAAATAACACTGAATTGAATACACAGGAACATATGCTAAAAGCTTTCAGTGCTCTTGACTGCTGCTAATTGCTCTGCATGAATTCTGATGGTGCAAATTGTGTCTAACAGGCTCTGGACACTGGCCAGATCCCCAGACAGGGCACACCTGTTTGACCGAATGGTGTTGACACCAATCAGGGGGGTCGTGGGTAATGTAGTTTGTGTGGGAGAGTCTAGATCAGTCAGATGGGCTGTGGGCTGATGGCTTCACACTGGTTAGGTTGTGACTATGACTGTGAGCAAAGAGCAAGATGTTATGTTCTCGATGTCCTCATTCATCTGTGCATGTACTCTTGCTCAACTTCATGTGCGTGTGCATGATTCACACAAGGAATAGTAGTCAAGCAGTCATTTTTATGCCCTTACGGACAGCATGTAAAAGTGCAGTTTGAATCCCATTGACGTCATAGCTATTAATTGCCGGGAGTCCTAATCTGGCCGTGCTATCTGGATGACCAATACGGTGATCAAATTAGGGAGAAAATGGGGAAGAACTTATTTCTAGCATGTTCCTTTGTTGTTTTGACTTGGGCCTATTCGAATTTAAGTAGTTTTTTTTTTATCTGTAACACCTATTCTGTTACACCCCCAACCTCCTGTGAAATATCTTACAGGACTAGCTTTTCACAGAACACACATATAAAATTCCCCAAGTGGAGCAACAGAAAAGCATTTGCACTATCATCTGGAGATCGCGAGTTTGAATCCTGATGATGGCATAGCCATCCATGGCTGGGAGACCAAGAGAGCAAAATTGGTCGTGTTCTCAGGGAGGGAGGGAAGGGTCTCTCACTATCTCTGTCTTTCTCTCTCTCAACTAACAATCACAGGGACACTCACCAATCATCTGTGAGCTCCTGCATGTTACACTGCTCACTGACACTGAATGAGATGAGCAGCAGTTTAAAAAGATGTGCCTTGGAGGGAGCATGTGTTGGTAGCTGTTGTTTCATGGGGAGAGCTACCTGATGGGTGGGAATTGCCTAGAACTAAATTAGGGAGAAAAACTTACAAAAAAATGCTTCTAGTTGCATGTTTGCTCAAAGACAAAGTCATCTCAGTTAGTGTGTCTGGGGTAAAAGGATGAGGTAATGGTAGTAGCTGTCAAAATCTGTAATTTGGTAGATATGACATCACCTATCTCAAAAAAAAAAAAAAAAAAAATAGTTCCACCCAACTTAAATCAGGCAACGGAAAAAAGACATTCTGCTATCTTTCAACTGAAAAAAAGACAACACTGTTCTTTATTTTGCAGTTGATGTTAAATTCATCACAGAAGATTCAAAAGGCAAAACTAATTCACTGAACAATAAGCCGACTAGGTTCCACAGATACAATTTATACATGACGTGAAGTGAAGTGACTTTGTGGCCAAGTGTGGTGACCCATACTCGGAATTTGTGCTTTGCATTTAACCCATCCAATTGCACACACACACACAGTAGTGAACACACACCCGGAGCAGTGGGCAGCCATTTTAGCTGTGGTGCCCGGGGAGCAGTTGGGAGATCGGTGCCTTGCTCAAGGGTCTCACCTCAGTCGTGGTATTGAGGGTGGCAGAGNTACAATCCCTGCCGGACCCGAGACTCAAACCCACGACCTTCAGGTTCACCTTCGGGTTACAAGTCTGACTCTCAGACAATTAGGACTGCCCCCAAACTGGATACAAATTTCTGTCATTTAAATATGTGTTGCTCAGGATGTGTTGTTCAACTGTTGTCAAGTTTCTTTGTCCAAGACATACCACACAAAAAAAAATATTATCTCTGACAAATTGTAGAAGATTTTACAGACCTAACCCTAAACTAAACAAAGGAATAGCAGCATACAGGCTTCAGACTGATCGTAAAGAATGGCTTTATGCTTCAGCGACAGACGGAGAAATTTCATTTGTTTAATATAATGCATTTTTAATTATATTTTATTATGTTTGTTTTGTTTTTAATTGGTATTTTGTAATAAATTGCATTTTTTAAAATTATTATGCAGAAAATCTGCCACATGATTTTTTTTCCACTGCCTGCTCGTTTTCAGTGAGCGTCCTGAGCTTTCATGTGGAACATCGATGCTGGATGACATAAAAACACTCCTTCAAAGCTTTGCATATCAGAACCAATTACCTTTGATGCTGATTCCATGTGGAGTGGGAAAGTCACTGAAAATCAATGCTGATACATTTCTTCAAATGGCAGCGTGATCACCGCGAGGGACAAGCAAGGGGACAAATAGCTGATGGCTTATAGGTGAATAACTCCGATTCTCAGACGCACACACACAAATCTTGATCATTTGTAGTGCTCATGATAACACCAACACTTTGAGGCAGCTAGATACATGTTCTATCGCACATACTGAACATTTACCTAAAATCATGAGTCTTCTAGCTAGTGGAAAAAAAAAAAAAGCTGGAACTCTTTGTTTCCCACAGCAGAGGACCGTGCGATATGTGAGCTCATTTTGGACAACCAACTTTTCCAAAATCTGTGGTACTCGAGAGACTTGCAATTTGGCACCAATATTTTAATAGAGCACGTCTAGAAAGGAAGTCCGGAACACACACACACACACACACACACACACACACACACACACACACACACACAGAGCCAAAACCAGGACAAAACCGCCGCCCCAAAAGAATTCTTACATAACAGCTCTAAAGCATGGCATGTTTTTATATTATATTTCCTTACCTATCTCACCGAGTGCTATCATTCCGCTTTGTCACAACACACACACACACACACACAAAAAACATCTGTTGCCTTTGCACTGAGAGATTCCGCTGCTATTTGATACATAATGAAGGATGGACAATGTGAATGACAGACCAGCGGAAATTACATTGTGCAGGAGGGGGAAGCTCACTGAGAAACAAAGAGCAGGGTTGGGACAGCAAGACAATAAATAAAAAAAGGAAAACGGTGGAATCTAAGGGGAAGGAGCTGGAAAAGTGCAGTTTTCCCACTTTTGATAAGTCATTATCAAAGTAGAAAAAAAGAGAGAGAGAGAGATGTGGAGAAACTTTTTTTGGTTTAATACTTCAAGACGGTTTTCAGCAACTGCTTGAATCTTTGCCTGAAACCACAACACACACACACACACACCCACACCCACACACACACACACACTGAGCCAGGAAGTGGATGAAGAGAAGCAGTTTGTGCTCTGCTGCCTTTTTTTCAGTAGAGACAAAACAGAATCACAGCAATAGGCAAGAGACTATGAAACAAACCCTTACATACATGCCACTTTGACCAACGTTTTAATTTCATTTTATTCCACAGTAGTCTAGCTCATGGCCGGTATTCCGAGTGTCTTTTATTCCACACTAGTCTAGCTCATGGCCAGTATTCCGAGTGTCTTTTATTCCACACTAGTCTAGCTCATGG
>CM074972.1:6006678-6023771 GCA_037577455.1 Pangasius macronema
ATGCAGAAGATAGGGATAGGTGGAGAGTGATGATTGGCTGTGGCGACCCCTGAAGGGAAAAGCCGAAAGAAGAAGAACAAGACTGTAGAACCTCGGCATGTGGGTAGGAAGGAGGACTCGGGGAAACAAGTGACCTTTGACAAAGCTTCATTCTCATGTTTAATTTCCACCGTGCTTTTCAGTGCATTTTCAAAACCTCAAACAAAAAACAACCCAACTGAAAAAGGGTCATCATTAGCTTGTGGCTTTCACCTGGTTCAAGTTCACGGTCCAATTTCACGCTCGTCGAGTGTGTACATGTGTGCGTATGTGTGTGTGTGTGTTTATGTATAGTATTAAAGTATTATTTTTGAAAAGGTTTGAAAAGTTCATACAGGCTTAGGCTCTCAAGCGTTTTGTGTGAGCAGTCAAGAAACAATGGGATCACTTCACAGAGCACAAAAAAGTCCAGCACCACACCTGGAAGTCTTGAGAAACAGGTGGGAAATAATTCACATTTATACCACATTCAGAAATATTTGATTGCTTCACTTCCAGTGAAGCTTGCTCTCATTTGTAGTTGCAAGGCCAAAGAAGAGTAACCTAAGCCCAAAAATATGCACACTGCAAAAGTTTGCATACCTCAAAATTAGGAACCCTCCTGTAAGAAAACCAGAGAGCAGAATTTCAGGAGAGATCATGAGATCATATTATAAGTCATTTCCTCTCCATCACAAGATCATATAACTGTCAGAAAGTAGAAGAAAGAGCTTAAGACAAAATGCTGGCAAGGAGATGAAAACATGAAAAACAGCATTCATATTCCTGGTTGAGAATATTGAGGTTTTTTTTTTTGTATGAATGTGTGTTTATTCACAGTTTATGAGAAAGAGGGGAAATAAATTGGGATGGGGCAAAAGAGAAAGAGAGTGAGAGCACATGCCTGTGTGTCATCTGATGTTCTGGAATGTTCCTCTGCCTTGCACACACTCTGTGATGTCTCTTTATCTGAAAGAACTGCTTGTTGTGTGCAGGAATGAATCTCTCTCTCTCTCTCTCTCTCTCTCTCTCTCTCTCTCTCTCTCTCCTTCTACCAAAAATTTGTCCACGGTTAAAGGATTACATTGGAAGTTTGACTGTCACTGGAGCTGTTTCAAAAATAATAAGCTTTAAATGACTAAAAGAGCTAAATGATTTTGGTAGAGATTTTCGGTTCATAGCAACAGTAATAGTAATTTGTATATCTTATATCAAATGTCCCCACAAGGGTAGAAATATCTGACAGTTTTGACCTTGTGGGGACATTTGGCTGGTCCCCATGAGACTGTTGTTAGACCAAATGCCCCGTCACACACACACCCCCCATCCGCCCACACCAAAATGCAGATTTTCTTTTTTAAAAAAGCGCCAAAAGGTTTCTTTTCCGTTACTGAGGTTAAAGTTAGGCACAGAGTGAATTAGCTGCATCAATAGATACGCATTTCAGTGGAAGTGGAAATGTTTTGTGCGTGTGTGTGTGTGTGTGTGTGTGTGTGTGTGTGTGTGTGTGTGTGTGTGTGTGTGTGTGAACGGGGAGCGAATCAACTGAAAAAGCAACAAAGAAAATGCAGAGTCATTTCAAACCCTCTTTGTCTGCAGCTCTCACTTCCTGACACCCAACGGAGCGATGCAAAGAAGCAGAGTCACATGACGAATGTGATTTAGCACCATGTTTGTCTTCACAATTTGAAGTGTTTAATAGTTGCTACAGTGTGAATCTTTTATTCATATTTTGATAGCTCATAAAAACATATTGTTGATTTATATTTTACATCAATATGGAAACACCAGTATCAGGGTAAACTGTAGCTGTAATCAGCAATAAGCTGTTACAAAGAAATGTGTATATGTTCATTGTCACAACAGCCCAAGACAGTCACCCTCCTTGCCAAAACAGTCACCATTTCCTGAATTCTAGTCATTTGTTCATTTCCTGTCTACCTCCTAGTTCATTTACTGTCCCCTACGAAAGTTTTGGAACGGCAAGGCCAGTTCTTTGTTTTTGCTATACACTGAAGACATTTGGGTTTGACATCAAAAGATGAACATGAGACGACAGATCAGAATTTTAGCTTTCATTTCCTGATATTTACATCTAGATGTGTTACCTTAGAACATGGCACCTTTTGTTTGAACCTACCCATTTTTACACTGGTACATGAGACTGAAAGGTGTTTGTTGTTGTCCAGGTTGTCCCTGTTTGATTGAATATTAACAATTAATAGCTCTGATTGTCTACGCTAATGCCTAATCTAATTGGGAGGAGCTTCATCATGCAGCACAACAATAACACAAAACTCACTGCTAACACAAGAAAGGACTTCATCGGGGGTAGTGGAAGGTTTTAGACTAGCCAAGTCAATCACCAGACCTTAACCCAACTGAGCATGCATTTCAGGAGACTGAAGGGAGAAACCCCCCCAACCCCCACCCCAAAAAAACAACAACTGAAAGAAGCTGCAGTACGAGCCTGGAAAAGCATCACAAACAAAGAATGCTACAGTTGTTAGTCAGCTGCCAGCTTGATGCGGCAAGGGATATGTAATGAAATATTAAGTGTTATTTACTTTAATTTACTGATCTGTTTCAATAATTTTGCTCACCTAAACATTGGGTGGTCTGCCACCAAAGGTGCCATGTTCTACGTTGTTTAACACATCTAGATATAGATATAAGCTTAAATTCTGACCTCTCATATTCATCTTTTGATCTCAAAGCCTACTGTCTTCAGTGTGTAGCAAAAAACAAAAGAACTGGCCTTGTCTTTCCAATACTTCCCGAGGGGACTGTATTATAAAGCCCAGTCATGCAGTGGTTAAATGCGAAGTCTTGCCTTAATCCCAAGTTGCGCGAGTTCTAAGCCTTGCTTATCTGTTTGTTTCCTATGCCTTGACTAATTTACTACAACCTGTTTCATTACTCTTTGGATTCACTTCGTTGGTTTGATGTTTGATGCCATTATTGTGTATAACCACTGCCTGCTTAAAGATTACTATTCTGGACTGTGAATTAATAAAACTCTGCACATAGGTCCTAACAACTATGCTGAGCCTGGTTTGTTACATTCATATACTGTATACAGTATGTGTGCTACACAGCCTTATGAGTGTATCCTATTGTAAATAGGTTTTTCAGGTATGTCTTCCAATAAACACACCTAAAAGCAAGCAAGCAGGTCTTCCTGTACCATCTTGCCATGCTAATAAGCTAATTAATGGCCTTTACCAACCTCTAGTTAATTACATCTTCTCTGGATTCATGTCATACTAAGCCAATTAGATTCTGAAGCCATGGCACTTTGCTCTGGCACCCTGCTATTAGTCTCACTGACCTATATGAACAATGAGAAAAATGGCTGCCATAACAGTTGTTACTCACATTTACTCTCAAAATAGCTGCATTCTGCATGCAAACAATTTTTCAACAATAATGAAAAATCACATCATACTGACAGAGCTACTGGAAGCCCAAGATCGAGGCTTGTAAAGTGGGACAGATAAATTGGGACAGATTTGATGTACATATTTGAAGTAGCTATACAAATCTGTAAACACAAGCATGTTAAAAAAAAAAAAAAAAAAAACCCTCCACATTGATTCATCGCCCATAGACTGTCGTCTATTAGGGCTGCTGTTGCTTGGCAACAGGATTATTCCTGAAATACCGACAAAGAATTATAAGCAGAAATAAGCACACATCTTAGATTAAGTATGTAATGCAAAAGCTTCTGAAAGCTTTTTTTTTTGCTGCTTTTTCAGTCCATATCCCTCTTTTCCTGGCACCAAAGCCTGTCAACAGCTTGTCTAGGCCCCAAACACTGAGCACCCAAGACATCTCTTAGCGCCTGTTTGGCTCTCATAAGGCCAGTGGGCGATGGTGTGTGTCTCCACATTGATCCCACAGACTGGCAGAGGGTGAGCAAGGATGAACGCCAGGTACCATGAGACATTTCAGACATCAACAAGCCCCAACATGTACTGCTGCCATGTGCAAGTGCCTCTTCCCCCCTGCAGCTTGGTTCTGAGCAGAAGTGTACCAGAGAGTGAATTAAGGGTGGTAGAAGTGACATGCTTTCATTTTTTGGCTGGCCATTTTGTTAGTGGTAGTGGCTTTTACTTGAGTAGAAATAAATCATTGAAGCTACAATTTGGCAGCCTAGCTGTGTGGGTGCAGCTATCATCTTCACTTAGTAATAGACCACAGAAGCATTATATAATATGGTAAGGACTGATAATACCAATTTAGATCACACAATCAGGTTTAGTGGTGATGAAACGGAACTGACAACACATTAGGGGGAAAGCTATGTGGGAAAATAAAAATCGGTAATACAAATGGCTAAACTAAAATGAATAACTTTGGAGATGGATGACTTGGTTTAATCAGGCCCTCAAAAATGATGGTGTGTTCGTGATGATGCTAGAAACTGGAATAAGACATTGGGAGAATGAATCTTCACACAACAAAAACTAAATTCAGTATATTCTGGATCTGAGGGCAAAACTCCACCCATTAGGTCATTTAACTCAGAACTTGCTACAGACCCAGACACATCATTCTTGGCTGTATAACAGGGATGTTTATCTTCAAGTGTTTGTACTGGGAGATAGAGTACTCGCTTTACTGCCCACATCAAGTTCTAAATTAGTTACCAAGTTGCAAGTGCCTTTTGTGTTCACACTGGAAGTCAGAGAAGTGGACTATGAAGTATGACAAACAAATAGATGAAACACACTCCAAATATACACTATATGGCCAACGGTATGTGGGCCTTCCCCAAACTGTTGCCACAAAAATCTAGTGAAAAGCCTTTCCAGAAGATTGGAGGTGTAGTGGTCAGTTGTCCACATGCTTTTGGCCATGTAGTGTACCAACCATGTAAAGCTCTTGAGAGAAACATCTGGGACAGCTTGGGACAAATCTAAAAAAAACTCCCATAATACTCCAGTTCACCGTGGAGACCAACTCTCACCGATATCTCTTCTACCCGGTTTCACGAATTACATAGAAGCTGTAAATAAAAGTATTGTAAACATGTCACAATAATAGTATTTGATATTTATTTTTTTGATAAGCATTTTAATATATCTATGTATTTGATATTTTATAAAATCAAAAATATAAGAGAGAACATTCTGGTACAAGCAGAAGCAAGCAGGAGCTCAAATGTAACATCATGGTCACGACTATTGATTCGCTTAATAAGCTCTTTGGATTCTAGGTGTGCGATTTATTCTCTCTCTCTCTCTCTCTCTCTCTCTCTCTCTCTCTCGTGCTCACTTGCTCTTCCTCTGCACCTGCAGTCAGGTATTTTCACTGCTTTGGTGCTATTTGACTTTAGTTCGCAGTCTATATGCAGCTTCAGAAAAGTGCTGGTTTCAAGCATAAACAGGGATTAAGAGATGAAAAATGCTGCACACAAGAAAACACAACACCCACATAGCCACCTACTCCCAAACATGCGCACACACACACACACACACACACACACACACACACACACACACACACACACACACACACACACACACACAAACAGATACACAGATGCACAAATGCAAGCTGGAAAGTGATGTGTTTCGTACTCTACCATGTGAGGGCGCTGTAGTGTGGGTCTGCCTGTTGCATGTTTCCAAATGATTACTGAAGTGCACTGTAGTTACCTTGATTCTTCTTCATGCCTAGTACATAGGAGCTTGATATCCAGACCTAGTCTCCATCACTCCTACTCATCTTTTTTTTTTTTTTACAACACACTACATGATGCATGGCATGTGGGTGTAGGACTGTGAAATCAGATTTTTTTTTGTATCCAGCATATTTATAAACATGTAAACATTGTACAGAGGATGAATCATGGGATTTAAATTCAGCTTTCCAATCCACCATTACCGCTGTTTTTTTTTNTTTTTTTTGATAACGTGAGATAAGTAGCTGGACTTGATGTTTACGTTCTAGATGTTCTACATAGCCTCTTATGTATTGACATACAGTTAATGCATTAATAGAAGACCAAAAGTCAGTGCTTACCCTAAAAAGATATTTCTTCGATCTTTCAGTGATAATATTTCAGTGTATTCTTTTCAGTATATTTTATTGGTGATGGCTGGTCATGATATTAAAAATCTATTATCTGTCAGTAGCTTAACAATGAAACTAGTAGGGATGAGTAATGCATTCTATTATGAGATCTCACTGCTGGCATAATGTGGATGATTTGTGGGAAAGCTAACACACACACACACACACACACACACACACGCACACACACACCTAAAGACAGACAGACAGACAAATACATTTGACAAAATTAGTACATGTAATTTGTACTTTGACTAGATAATGTGCTCAGACTATCCACCAAGGATGACATACTATATATTAATTATATAGTATATTATATAGTATATAGAATATAGATTATATTCTTAATCTTCTTAATCACTGCTACTGAAAATGAAATTTGGAATCAAATTTAAGGAGCATTTCACTCTGTGTACATAACTGTCATGGATAGGCTGCATGAATGTACAGCAGGGGCTAGAAAAAAAAATCAGCCCCAGCCTTGCTTCTTCATACAAGTCTG
Organism: Pangasius macronema; assembly: GCA_037577455.1. Classification (NCBI taxonomy): domain Eukaryota; kingdom Metazoa; phylum Chordata; class Actinopteri; order Siluriformes; family Pangasiidae; genus Pangasius; species Pangasius macronema. The sequence continues at coordinate 6,013,283 of CM074972.1, forward strand.
TGTAAGTTTCATAATGACCATTGGTGGTGCTGTTGCACTAATGTCTCACCATACTGTACTCTGTGTCCACTGGAAAAAATATATTTGATCCAAGTTGACATTATACTGTTTATAGGCCTACTTATTTTTAAGTTATGTTATAGCAGTAAAGTTATAAGGTTAATTATACCCATTAATTAAACCATTCAATTCAAGTGACCAGTCAAATAAGCTAATATCTTCAGTATAAGTGCTCAGTGATAAAAGCAACTTGAATAATGGTGTGTTGAAATTTCCAGCACTTTAGCCAAATTTTAAGTAAATAAATAAACAAATAAACCCAGATCCCCTTGGCGATGCTTCATGGACCTCACTTTGAGAACCACTGCTCCAAATGAGATCTGTCAACATACAGGTGGGAAAAAAAAGGTAAGGAATCATATCTTCACATGTTCCACTGTTATGGCTTTTCTCATATCTTTAATTAGAGAATGTGAGTATATGAACATTGCGCTCACAGAAGCATACAGTACCTTATTCCATGTCCCTCATCTTCTTTTAATTGAATAAAGTAAGTTTTTGGCTACTTTACCCACCTCTGGCTACACTCCACCTCTTTCCCTGCCTGACCTCTCTAAATGCTATGATCTGTTTGAGTCAACAGAATAAAAGAACAGAGGTCATATGTCAAACTTATTAATAACTCTAGTCTCCAGTTACACTCTGTAAATATGACACTGACTGATCTAGCTCTCTGAGTCTGTATATACATTTTTGTGTGGCTCACGCTCACGTACACAAATACCCCATGTTTAAGCTTTGGATTAGTACGTTTAATTGAAATTTAAAATATGCATATTTTTTGGTGCATTACAATGGGAATAAAGCCAAACGAATTTGTGAGCCAAATGAACGTATGATCCGCGCAAGCAGGAGAACCACAGACTTCCCTGTTTTCACTGTCCAAGCAAGCTCTTATTTTTAGTGAGGGTTGAAGCCCTCATCAAAACTTAATATGGAAATGGAATCTTATTGCCTTGCTCTCTGGCTCAACTGTACCTATCTCTCTTTGACCATATCAGTGTCCATCTCACTACCCCACTACCCCTCTGCTGGTTGAAACAGGTGCTCAGATTTGGACCCACCTTCTTTGACATATCCCACCCCTTCCCTGTTTAAGTTATCCAATCACATCTTGATCTGATTTTATGCTGCTAATACCTTCTTCCACTGCTTCTATCATGTTGCCTATGCAGGTCCAAGTCCACTCCAACAAATTTACCCCAATGCTACCCCCCTCCCCAAACCTCACCCCCTCCCAGAGTCATCAGCAAGATTTGTGTGTATGTGTGTGTTTAAAAGGATGTGTGAAGTAGCAGTCCTGCTCTTTTCAGGGTGGCAGACACACGGACTGGACCTTGTTCCTAACTGTTTATGTGACCTGCCGTTAGGAACAAAGCAAAAATAAAGAAAAAATAAGGAAACTATTTTGATTTTTAGTACTGATTGAAGTGTCGGGAATATGAAGTGGGGCTTGTGGCTTGGAGTCGTTCTCCTCACCTGTGGAATTCTGTGTTGGGGAGTAAAGATCCTGGATATCCCTGAGTATGATGGCAAGGATCGAGTCCATGTACTGACCAACAAAAACTACAAGTCTGTGATGAAGAAGTACGACGTCATGGTGATCTACTATCACAAAGCTGTTGGGGAAAACCACATGGCCAAGAAGCAGTTTGAAGTGGAAGAGCTCGCTTTGGAGGTGTGTTCAAGGGCTATATTATATTTGGTAGAAAGAAAAGAAAACGAATCAAGTAAAAGAATTAAGCATCCATTAATGGGAGATGGATATTTAGTCAAAAATAAGTATCCAGGTTTCACTAGATTGGCCCTTAAAAGGCAAGAAGGCATCATGTTTCAGCAAAGAGGAGATCAAGATGTTAGCAGTTCACCTTACAGTAGATGACCAATATGGTGGAATAGTGGAATCCGTCCAGTGTTCCGTTTCACATTTCCATGCCATACCCCGACAAGGCTGAAATAAGATCCAAGTGGTTTTAAGAGGAACTTGTCTATGTATGTAGTGTCTTTACCAGATGGCTATCTGGTATAGTTTGTGATGGCTCTCATTGCTAGCCTGTCAGCAGAAAGTCCTGCCTAACCTTTAAGTTCAACCAGATAGTCTGTCGCTCAAATAAGCCTCTTAACTTGCAAGATACATGTTTAGTGATGACAGAGAAATGAAGTCAGATTTTCCAATGAATGTTTTAATGAATTGGAGCCTGTCCATTCCAGTCAGTGAAGGAAGGTATTTTGCTGGTTTGTCCTCAAGTTGCTCTATTCTAACCAAACCAGCAAGTTCATGGTATAAGCTTGATTTGTTGGGCTTTGATTGTTTTGTGACCAAGTAGTTAAATGTCATATGAACAAGACCTACATATGAATGGTGAATCTAGGTAAGGTCATCTAAAGTGTGTGTGTGTGTTTTTTTTTTTTTTTTCAGGCAATATGACAGTTGAGTGAAAAGTTGCACAGAAGTAGTGTCCTCTTATAGGCTAGGCTAGCTGTGGTAACCTCAGCATATAGCCCTGGACAACAGTACAGAGAGAAAATTCAGAGGATAAGAGTTGCAACTCACCCAGTCTCATTCCAAACCTTTCTCTCTCAACGATCCTGCACTTACTGCAGAAATCGATGCCATAAATCACCAGCATTTATGTCTGCCTTTTCAAATCAAATCAATTTTGTTGTTTTTAGATCTTATTGATTTAACTCACTTCCAATTTGAGCTCCGGGCTCATAGCAACAGCACTCCTGCTGTCTATAAATTGATGGCTTTGCAAAAATTCCCATCTCTCATATTAACTGAAACAGATATTCACAGAAGCTAAGTAGCCTTGGGTTGGCTATTGAATTCTCTTTGGTAGAATGGATCTTAACAAAGGTTTGAGAAAATGATTGTACTATATTCTATATAACAAGGGTCATCAACTGAATGCAAACCCAGCAAAATATTTCAGCTGACCAAGACCAAGTATTTGGAAGAAAAAAAATTACTGTATCAGAGTCGATAAACTTATGGAAGCCCGGCTGAAGTTCAGTGACTCCAGTTTTCTAAACATTAACCAACTCAGTGTCTGGAGCAGAACTCTATTGACGCTTATCTAATAATAAGCATGTAAAATATTTAGCTGAAGGGTGTTCATCAGACCAGAGACTAGCTACAGAGCTAGAGACATTAGCTCAGAAAGGATAGAGTGCTCAGACTTTCACTGAGTTTTCATTTTATCTATCTTCTCTGGCCAGCAAACTGACAACATGACTTGTTGAAAAAAATAGAACCTCAGAAATAGAATGTTTAAAGATAATTACTCAATGGACAAAAACGTTTGCAAAGTCAATGCATCAATTTCAAAATAGATGTCTTATCTGTTCAGAGTCCATGGCCCTGGTCAGTGTTGTGAAGTGTAATGTGAATCAGAAATATGACCACTTCGAACTTATTTTTAGCCTTAAGCTAATTGTTAATGATTGAGCATTAAAAAGAAATTGTTGGCACCATTACTGGCCTTTTTAAGCAAGAATGAGTGTACTTATGTAGCTGGACCTTTACAAATTTTAGCTCAATACCCCAGATACATACTATATACTGCATAACTATGTATATACAACAGTGCAATTCATTTTTTGCCAATCTCAAGGGGTTTGCTAATTTAATCCCAAATTGTCAGAAAGAACATAACACAAAGATCATGGTTAGCATGGTTAGATTGTTAGATGGTTGGCAAGGATTGGTTTCAGTTGATCTTAGAANATTATTGATATAACAGCTAATCCAATGGACTAATGGATTATCTGACATCTGGTAGCCACTTTGACAGAACTGGAATTTGTTAACATTGAGCTTTGGAGTTATCTGTGTATCTATATGTGTATTGCAATAAGCATATCAGCTAACATCTTGCCTTGGTGTATTGATCAAAGTTGTTTTTGGGTTGTATAACCCAAGCTTTAACTGTAATTCCATTCAGCACTGAAACTGAATGGCTGAAACACTACTGCGGTAAAAACGGTCAATGTAGCTGCGCCACAAAGTGCTCGACATATGCCTCATGTCTTACAGTCATCACAAATCACTTTAATCATTTGTCTCCTGCCTAGTTGCAAGGGCATTATCTCCTGAATACCGAGCGAAATGGTGATACGTGCTGACGTCTTCAGAATACCTACACCTCAGCTGAAAGTCAAACATGTGAGAAACTTAGAGCATGCTATGTGGAGTTGCTAATGATAGCAATGTTAGACCAAGGTTACAGAACCTCCCTGTTAAGTGTCAGCATCTTGAAGTGCATTTCCACACAACACAATGTTAGTTGAGGACAAAAATGGGAAATACTCATTTACTTATCCAGGTTATTCATTTCATAATTAAACATGCATTTTTCTTCTTCACTGGATTCTTCTTTTTATTGACATTTATTCACAGTTTAGTGGATTAATTTCATTTAGTATTCCAGTGAGAATTACGATTCATTGTAAAAATGTAGCCACCAAAATTTAAGAGGGGTCTTANGGAGGAGGAGGAGGAGGAAGAAGAAGAAAAGGGGCACATTCATTGGCCTGCATTTCAGTACTGTAGAACCCTAAGAGCCGAGACTGTTACATATCAATGTTTATTTTTTTTTATATTTTCTGTTTTTTAGTTGTGAGATGCCTCAGCTACATCTTTATTTATAACCAAATCTACTTATAGAAGCCTTTCTGCCAAATTATAAAGAATTATAAGTTTACAATGCGAAATCAGTTTTCACTGATTATCAGTATCATCCACATCAGTTCATTCTCATCACTTGAGGTAGAAGTCAGGTCAATGTATATTATTGGCAGAAAAACCTTAATATTAATTAAAATCTGATGGGTTTTCCCAGACCTCCAAACAAACAAACCCCATAGTTATCATTACACATTACATCATTACTTTTATTTTAGCTATTTGACACCTAAAGATAATTTGTTGTTCAAATTGGAAAGAAAATGCCCTGTAATTAACCTAGCATTACTTAAATAGTTCTATAAATTTGGAAGTCAGTTTCTCTGATTAGGCTTTCTTAATCTGAACTCTTACCTGACTTTCTACTCAGCTAACAAGAAGCTTTACTAGCTTCATGCTATATTGCCTGAATTAAACTACAGCCCAAAGTAAAAGAGCAACATTTAAACCAACCTCCCCAAGCCATAATCAGCGTGTTTGCTGCCTCTCATTGCTGGTGTTAAAGCCAGACTCAGGTTTTATTATCTAATCTATTTGATTTGCCTTCTCATTAGTTGTGTAAAAAAGGCACATAAAGGAAGTCCCTTAAGCTATTGCAGACCTGTCATGGTAACCACAACATGATTATATGCTAGCTCTATGCTAATGTTCTCTCACTACAAGGCACCAGAGACTTTATTTTCTGGCAGACTTGTATTAGATGCCATGAGGCAGCAGAACACAGAGATGAAACAATTAGAAAAAAAGGAGCATTGCCGAATCCAAGAATCCTTTTCAAAGTCAAGTAACAAAGTATGATAATCCATATTCATAACATGGTGAAAACAGTGAGATTCAAAACCAGGAAGTACTACCACACTATATGTGTGTGTATGTACTTTTTAGGAGCACCTGTATGCTTACACGTTCATGCAGTTTTCTAATCTGTCAATCATGTGGCAGCAGCACAATCCAAACAATCCTGCAGATACAGATCAAGAGCATCAGTTAATGTTCACATCAAACATCAGAATGAAGAAAAAGTGTGATCTCTTTGACTTTGATTGTGGCATGGATGTTGGTACCAGTGTATTGAGTATTTCATAAACTGCTGTTCTCCTGGGAATTGCTCATGCAACAGTCTCTAGAGTTTACACAGAATGGTGCAAAAAACAAAAACAAAAATAAATAAATAAATAAATGGGAGGCCAGTAGTAGCTCAGTGATTAAAATGTTGGACTACTGTGTAGAAGGTTGTGAGTTCAAATCTCAGCACCACCAGAATATGCCTGCCCAAAAGTAGAGGGTAGTGGTAACTCAGTCAGGAAAATGTTGGCCTAATGGTCAGAAGGTTGTGCATTCAAATCACAGTGCTGCCACTGCTGGGTCATTGAGCAATGCCCTTAACCCTCAACTGCTGTGTGTATGTAAAACAAGATGAGGTAGATTATGATAAGATATAACAGCATGCAAAAATGTTGTTGTGTACCTTTGGACTAAGAAAAGTGCAGAAGTCTGTGCAGGTAAGAAACTAACAGAAGTGCTAACAAGATGATGAGAGTTGTGTGGTCTGATAGCTGCTGGGAGAAAGGACATGTGAAAGTGTTCACTTCTTCACTAAAGCAAAAGGACCCTGCTGGTTATAGCAATAATTTCAGCATGGAGTGGTTGAGTGAGTTCATTCCTGATGACTGAGAGTTTGGCCAGCATTCTCATCTCAACCACCATCTACGCTGTGTGTCCAGACTGAGCCCCCTCCTTCCTGAGCACTGTTGAGTCTGTTGGTGTCTTTACCATTTAAGCTGATACCCCAGCACACAGCTACATATAAGATGATACTTGGCACCACAGGCTCATAAAAGAATGTAGTAGATTACCACGTACACCAAAGGACCACAGATTTCTCAGAGACTAGAGTTGGCTCTGCTCCTTTCTGAAAAGACTGACTGTCTTTCCCCAAACCCCCACCCCTGTATGGTGACTGGGGCTGGAGATAATTTCATCCTGCAGAAGTCCACCACAATATTTTTTTGTTTGCTTTTCTTGCTTTCAGCCAAAAATGAACCACTCCTGACACCACTCCACACAGCTGTTGATCATACTCCTGTATTCCTCCTCTGTCCCCTCTTTAATAAGAGGAAGGGAGCCAGAATGGGTGGAGAACCTGTGCTGATAATAATCTGCTCTGAGAAACAGTCCTGTAGTCATACATATTGAGGTCTGCAAGTTGGGTAGTCCATGCTCCATTGTACCTGAGCAACGTCCACCTGTGCAGCCCTCAGCTTGTCCCTCAGAAGTGTGGGATGAATGGTGTTAAACAAACTTGAAAAGTCAAAGAACATGATTCTCACAGTACGTTTGGTGTTCTCCAAGTGGGAGAAAGCTCTGTTTAGCAGGAAAATTCCAGCATCCTCCACCCCCACATGTGGCCAATTGTAGGGGATCCATTGTTGTGATTGTCTGCTTTCTGAGCTGATCAAAGTCTAGCTTTTCCATGGACTTCATCACATGTGATGTCAGTGCTACAACTGTGTAGTCATTCAGATCCTTTGGATTCTTTTTCTTAGACACAGGTACCACGCAGGATGTCTTACACAGCCTCAGAACCCTTTCCAGTCTCAGACTCAGGTTGTGTGTGTTCTGTGGCACTCTGCATAGGTGGTCTGTGCGGGTCTTCAGCACATTTGAGCTGATACCATCAGGCCCTGCTGCCTTCTCTGTGTGTCTCCTCAGCTGTCTCTTCATCTGGACACTTGTGATGACCATATTGGGGGAAGTACGAGAGGGGGTAGCAGTGGAGAGTTCTCATCACTGTGTGTTGGCGGTGATGATGATGGACCAGTGGAGTAGTAGTGAGGGTCTGCCCTGAGGATGGGTGGATAGGTGGCAGCTGTAGGCCTGTTGAGGGGGTGTGTAGCAGAGGTACCCTGGAAGATAATGGGTGAAAGGGGGGCAATATTTGCCTTCCCAAATTCCCCATCTACTTCCAAACCTCTCTGACCATGCCCCTTTTCAGATGCCCTCCAATTTCCTTCTATAGGTCTTTTTAACCTTCAGTTCCCATTGCACAAACTTCACTTTCCCTTTGTTATCTACCTTAAAAACCCTCTTCTCTTTATTCATGAGGGCCTTCAGGTCACTGGTGGCCCAAGGTTTATTACTGTGGTAGCAGTGTACAGTCTTAGATGGTACTTCAGTATCCATACAGAAGTTAATATAATCTGTGATACAGATGTTGTGTTGTCCTCAGCATGAGGCTCACAGAGTACACTCCATTCAAAAACAGTACCTTAGTACATAATTTATTTCTGCAGACCACTTCCTGACTGTTTTAGTGTGCCTGCTGCCTGTCTCTGTAGTTAAGGTTTGTATAGACAGGAGATGTTTCATGACAAAGAATTACGAAATTCCCAGATTTATATGAAAACTACAAACATATAGTGTACGATGAGTGAAGTTTCTAATTGGCTGAAGACAAGCAAGTGATTGGCACAGTGCAAAAGCTAGCAAGGGTTTGGGTGCAAACTGTATATAGCTACAGCCTTGTGGAGAAAAAAAAGTCAGCTGCTCGAATCATACAATTTATTTATGCCACAAGGCATGTTAACAGCTAATTTTAGCTTCCAGAGAATTATGTGGTACCATAAAAAGATTCAGAGCTAACCCCTGTATCTATCAGTTAATGTTGTTCCTCAGAGGAAAGTAATGTTAATCACTGATAATAAATAATTCAGCATGAATAGAAGGTGCAATTATGGAACCTCCTTAAGAAATAGATCATGCAGATGTATTATGTAGACTCATATAATTTAATACATAAGTACAGTGGTGTCAGACCCCCAGAGAGTCAAACAGCATTGCACAGAATTTATCTACCCTATTTAGCACACCTGATTTACTCATTAGCTAATTAACAAGGCTTTTAAAAGAGGGAACACACAAATCTCAGCAGGGTTGTGGCTAAACTCCAGGACCTGAGTTTGATACTCCTGCTGCTGCATTAAAACATTAAACCTAGTGACCCTGTGGAAACTCACCAAGCACATCTAGAGAACATTTGACAAGGAAGACTGGCTGACAAATTGCTCAAGCCTTTACTTTAAAATCTTAAACAATCATGGGATTTAGTGTGGTGATGAATGTGCTTTTCCTCCCATAATTCTGCAGTGCTTGTTGAGGAGAAATTATGGCTTGTTGTGGATGTCAGCAGTTTTCGAGAGCTGCCAAAATACTTCTATATGCCAGAACAGCTCCTGCTGGACATAGCCTGGTGACTGTCTGTTAGCCACTAATTTTAGCCTCTATTACCACCTTTCCAAAGCCTGTGACATTCCTCCACTGTGTACCTTCTACTGTGGAGAATGATGTCTTTAGCAAAGCCCATAGTCTTTTTAATCCTATGCCAGAACATGTTATGTACCAGTATTGGGACTGAACTGGCTGTTTCTGTTAGCCTGGGTCTTGCTATGATTTCACAGCCAAGGAAAATTTCTTGTAAGTGAAATATTCATTGTCTGAGTAAAGAATAAACACAACATGCTGTTATGTTAAAGCAAAATAATCAAAGATGGGGTGAGGGCAGGGTATGGGGGTGGAGAGGTGACATGGTGTGAAGTGGAGTTACCACCATAAAGTTGATTATTTTCCTATAACAGCACGTCACGAAGCGTTTTGTTCATCTTATGAGACAGCAATTTGCCACAGATTACATTGTATAAATCTATTAGTGAATAACACTTCAGACTTTGTAGCCATTTATAGTTACATTTAATGTTGTAGTATATCTGTGAGACAAGTTAGTTCCTGTTATCACTTATGCTATAGCAGCTACAGTCATTCCTTCATGTTTTTTCTTACTAATGAAGTTAATATGACAGAAAAATGGAAAAGTTATAGAAAATTTATCTGTATCTTCTGTCCAATTAGACTCCAGATTTCACCAGTGCTATGATATAATGAAAAAAAAAAAATTAATTCTTAGTAGCTCTTTCTATTTTACAAGATGGAGAGATTTTTGATAAATGAAAATAGGCTGTACATTTATAAGCTTTAGAGAAACAATTACACCAGTTTTTGTTGTCTGTCAGATATTTCCTGATTACCATGAAAATCGATTTACCAGTGAAGTGTGTGTGTGTGTGTGTGTGTGAGTGTGTGTGTGTGTGTGTGTGTGTAGTATTTATCATTGCTCTAGTAATTTATAGTTCACATAGGGTTGAAACCATAATCTGACATGATCAAATGTGATGGTCACTTTGAAACAACAAAAAAGTGTGTGTGTGTGTGTGTGTGTGTGTGTGTGTGTGTGTGTGTGTGTGTGTGTGCTGATTATTACATAAGCAACCACTTCATTTTATAATATGAACCCTTCACTGCTCTGTGGGATGAGTGAGTGGAAAACAAAATCACAGATAGTCAACTCAAAATGGCAAGTTGTGCGATGATTAATACCTAGCCTGCCTAGATATGTGTTTCCTGAAATTAAGCTGATACGGAACCAAGCAACAGACAGACAGCTAGACTGCTGTGGCTCAGTACAGTTTGTCCTGTTCACATCAAATGCGTGTCATCAATGACCATATATATCAGTGCACAGCCCAAAGTCATTATCCAGGCTTCTCCACACCCCTGGTCTCTCCCACCATCTATGACACACTGCATAGCAGCAGGAGACTCAAGTATGCCATGCTTTCAAGGACATGATGTCCTACTGTTAAAAGCCTGAGTGTCCATAGTGCTGCATGTTAACTGCAGTCATATATA
>CM074972.1:6044733-6058370 GCA_037577455.1 Pangasius macronema
TTTTATAAATGTTTATGCAAATTCATGTCATTTACACCATGAAGGGATTATTTCTGTAAACAGCCTTAAGTCATATAGCCTGTGAAACTATAGCAGGGTGTGAACAGTGATGGAAAACTATGACAAGCTTAGAAAAAACAGTAGGTAACTAATAGGTTTAACATTATTAATGATGAAAAATCTATTCAGAGACATTCAGAAAGAATGACTGTAAAAACAACCATAAGCAGGCAGTCGTCCTGACTCAAAGAAGCCCTACCGGTGAATTCCCCAGTATCAGATACCTGATACTGTTTGTACAGATTTCTAACAGATAGTCTTTGCTTGTATCTCCATCCTGGTACTTAAGAAGACTTATAGCATAGTTACGCCACTACTTCTTGGATGTACAGTAGATGTAATTATTAACCATTAATGATCATGTGCCAATACATCTACAGTATAGCGATAATTTTACAATAAGCAAAAGCTGGAAACATGCAATAGTCTATAATGTCTTTGTATGCTGTGGCATTAAGATTTCCTTTCGCTAGGAGTTGGACGCTGATATTCGGAGTCTCATATTCATCTTCATAAACTCAAACCCACATGTCTTCGGTGCGCCGCAAAAACAAAAGAATTGCCTAAATGCCTTGCCGTTCCAATACTTTTGGAGGAGACTGGACTTTAAAGCATTTATTAAAGAAGGTTAAGAAATCCCGTCTAGCATTTTTACGTTTTTATTTTTGGCTCAGGCAGATTACTAAGGAACCTTACATGACCTATGACAAGTTCCTCACCCTCCTTTCTTGAGAAAATCATGGTTAAGTCATCTCAATGACAACTCCACAGGACCATTATTCCAGTTATAATGTGTTATGCTACGTCTGTGTGTGCAGATTTGGTAATGAGCTGTATGGACGAGCTGGTTGAGAATGTGAATGAGACACGGCGGATATGTAAAGATTTGCTGAACCAGGGTCTACTGAGTGAGGACAAGTACAAGACCATTGTGGCAGCTCCAAGCTCTCAGGATAGAATGAAGCAGCTCTTGCATGCTCTGTCTAGCAAAGGACAGCAGGGGAGAAATGCCCTTTACAGACTACTCCAAGAACATGAGCCTGAGCTTACTCTGCAGATGGGTATGCTGTATTTCTCGATTTTCTGTTGTATGGGATTTCTCAGAGAATTCTGTTCATTCCAAACATATACACTGTTTAATAACTCTTAAACCATTTCCTTGTTTACCTATATATATATATGTACAGTACTGTGCAAAAGTCTTAGGCACATGCATTATTAATAGTCTGCTCATCATTAATAATGAAATAATGAATAATGAAATTTTGAAAATGTTATTTCAAGAATAATAGAATAACATTTCTATGTAGAAACATAGAAATGTTTCTACATTTAAAAAAAAATATACTATAAAGAGCAGTAAACAGTAATAAATGAAACAAAGTCAATATTTGGTGTGACGATCCTTTGCTTTTTTTTTTTTTTTTTTTTTTTTAAGATACAACGTGTGCAGTTTTATAAGGAAATGAGCTGTAGGTGTTACTGAGCATCTTGCAGAACCAGCTACAGTTCTTCTGAAGACTTTGACTGACACACTCGCTTCTTATTTTTGCCGCAAAACCCAGCAGCCTTCATTCTGTTTGTTTTGTCTGAAAAGTGTCTCTTATGGAATGTGCTGCTTTCTTTACTGACATACAATAGAAATAATGTAGAAGTCATAAAATAAAAATCTATAAAAAAAAATTTATACTAAAAAAATAGGGTGCCTAAGACTTTTGCACAGTACTATATATATATATAAACCATCAAATATGTAGTATGATTAGATAAGATTACCTATTTCCCAAAATGTAAAACTGTACAAATTGTACAAAACTGTCAAGTGAGGACTATGACAGTATTATTAACATGGTATCCCTATTCACGCACTCTTTCTTTGTGGTATCTCGGTTACAGAAACGTTGGTTTGAGCTAAATTCTCATGCTTAAAGTGGACTTGGTCATTGAAAACCACTCACATACTGCTGTTTCTCCCATTCAGAGCATGCTGCGTATGTGCATGTGGTGAGGCACAAGCTCATTCAGTCAGTGAGGCAAGTGGAGCCAGTGGCCAACCGAATGCTCACCCAGGGCCTGCTCACGGAAGAAGAGTACTTCCAGGTGTGTGAAGAGGAAGGAAGCGAAGCAAGGATGCACGCCATGTTCAGAGTTCTGGAGCAGCAAGGGATGAAACAGAGCGACGGGTTCTACAATGCGCTTTTCCACTGCGAGCCTTTGCTGTACCGTGAGCTAGGTCAGTCAATTCCCTTTGTCGGACTTGAATTAAGACTTGTAAAACATTTCTGAACACAGGTTCTTCAAGAGCATTTAGTGACCAGCCATTTATTTATGGCTTATCAGTGTCTGTGTGCTTTAGTTTGCCTCTTTCCTCTTCTAGTTTCTCAGATGTAGTAGAAGAATTTCTCTCGTCTTCATTTAAACTTTCTGAAAAGTGTTTTATGTCAGGTGTTAAGCGTGCCATCCAAACACAGTTAAAATAACTCAAATACACGGCAAACTGCTGTATTACTACATCCCCATAGGAAGATATATATTTTTTTGTTCTTTATGATGAATATACTGCAATTCTATGATTCTGTGATTCTATGTGGAAATTTTTATAGTTTAAATCTATGGTTCATGATTTTTGGCTCAGACATCCCTCTTTCATGATGATAGGTCTGATGATAAGGGAATACATTACATGATTTGCATAATCATCATGAAAGGAAACGTGAGTCAAAGGCAGACAAACCAGTACTCTATTTTTTTTTTTTTTTTGATACTTGCCTGGAGGACAATTCAGTTTCAGTAAACAAAACTGCATGTCTAATATAACAAAACTTTTTTTTATTTTTTTTTATTTGACATGCTTTGCAACATAGCTACTGTATGTTTAAACTTAATAAGCAGAAGCTCCTCATTCTGAATCTCAGCACCTGCTGCACCACGCACATCAGCTGGACTCTCATTTCTCTCTCTCTCTCTCTCTCTCTCTCTCTCTCGCTCTCTCTCTCTCTCTCTCTCTCTCTGTATATATATATATATATATATATATATAGTACTGTTCAAAAATTTGAGGCACCCTATTTTTAGTACCAACTTTGTTATAGATTTTTATTTTATGACGTCTACATTACTGATTCAGTACAAAAACATTTTAGATTACCAAACATTAGTTTTCCAGCACAAAATTAAATGTTACAGAAAAATGTTTGTCAGTAAAGAAAGCAGCAGATTACATAAGANATTCAGTACAAAAACATTTTAGATTTCCAAACATTAGTTTTCCAGCACAAAATTAAATGTTACAGAAAAATGTTTGTCAGTAAAGAAAGCAGCAGATTCCATAAGAGACACTTTTCAGACAAAACAAACAGAATGAAGGCTGCTGGGTTTCGCTGCAGAAATAAGAAGCAAGTGTGACAGTCAAAGTCAAAGTCAAAATTGATTATGCCTGTGTTTGATGTACCTATACTAGATTTTTAACCAGAGACTCTCCCAATGTTTATCTTTCCAGAAAAAGAGCGAGTGCTTCAGATGTGTGAACTGGATAAAGAAAATAACCAATTAGTGCACCTTATAGAGGAGGACAATCTAGAAGAGAGGTGGAGAGAGCTGGAAAACAAAGAAAAGCAAGTGGAAAAAGAGAAGGAGCAGCTGAGGAGAGAGTGGGACCTTTTAGAAAAACAGAAAGCAGAGATGGATCAGGAGAGGAAGCAAGTCCTTGAAATGAAACGCGAACTTGAAAAATTCTGGAGGAAGCATGACGAGGCGAAGGAGGAAGTGAATTCGCATTTCCACACTGGAAGAGAAGAGCAGGGAATGACGGGACAATGGGGACACCTGAATAACAACGGCTACCCCATGCCAGTAAATGCGAACGACCTCTTGTCATTCAACTGATCTCTGATTAATGAACTGAAAAACAGTCACACACATGATGCAACCATAACAAGCCTTTCCAGACTCTGTACATGGTGGACAATTAAGTTATAGTGTGATTATTTTTATATTTTCAGGTACATTAATATGTTTTGTTTTTATATATGTTCTATTTTACACCTAAGTACTGCCTGTGAATGTACTGCATGTGTCATTATATATATATATATGTGTGTGTGTGTGTGTGTGTGTGTGTGTGGCTGCTCTGGCTCCTGATTTAGCTATATTATATAAATGATGGCTTGGGGTATACATATTTAAAAGAAAAAAAAAATCTTAACTATGCTATAAATTCACTTATGTTGCCTTTCAGTATATATACAAGGAACTATAGAAAATATCTATATGCAAATATGATGAAACTTTTTATTGTAAATTTCACCAAAAAAATCTAACTGAATTAAGATTAGAAAAAGGCACTTTTTTTTTCTTTTTTTTTTTTTTGCATATGAACCCTTCTGTAAAATTTTACCTTCATGTTTAAACATCAAGCATTGAAACAATGATTCTAATTGTGTACTATGTACACAATTATTTATTATAATTAATAATTATAATTATTAAGTTATTCCATTATATTGGATTTATGGAAAACCAAGGAAGTAGCCATTAAGCTATATTACGGAAGCGCTACTTAAACTGTAAAAAAAAAAATTCCTTTAATTACTTAAAAATGTACAATAACTGATTAATTAATATATACAGTTTCTTACTGTAATGTGTTTACAGCTTTCTTATAATAAACACACATTACTGTACTACATACTGATAACAGCATATTTCTTTAAAAACACTGCTAAATGTTTATTGATGTTGTTGTTTAACTCTTTCACTGCCAACTTTACACCTTAAATAAATGTAAAAGAGTGACAAAGATGTGTTTATTAAATCAGTAACTTCATTTCAGGTGACCTAATAACAAACACGTCAAACTGCTAAGTATGAAACCACTAAAACTCACGATTACACAATAAGAAACTACTAAACCGATCAATGAGAAAATCACAAAAATGTTGCAGAAAAAAAAAACAAGAATAATGTAAGCTATTTTTCCAAGTTAGCATGCGGGTTAGGTAGCTAACCTTCTTTATCAACTGGTTCATTGGCAGAAGAATGAGAGTGGATAGCGTGCCATAGATTTTTACAATGACATCAAGAGACTGTCACACTACTAGCACAATCACANATTTTTAGAGCGACTCTGTAATAGGCAGTTGAGAATTAAGTCATGCAGAAAGCTTTTTCGATCTGTTTTAGACTTAAATTTGCTCAACTTGGTCGAGGTAATATCATTAACCAGGGTTTACAGTTTAAACAGTGTGTGGTGGTTTGTGAATGGCTAATTTATTATTTGTGTGTGTGTGTGTGTGTGTGTGTGTGTGTGTGTGTGTGTGTGTGTGTGTGTGTGTTGGCTTGGTTGCCAATTCCAGTGTTGACATGACAACCGGCTACAGCTTTGTAGAGACAAATTTGAAAACAAATTTAAATACTACGCTAAATTATACACAGTATTTTATTGTAGAAATTACAGAAATTCTTTACAGTGTAGAATTACAGGACATATACAAGCCTTCGCAAAGACTAGGTGCCAAACAAGGAACCTGGAAACAATGAAAAGGTGATACTAATTACAGTAGGTGTGTGTAATATGCACATCACATGGTCTGGGTGATTATTGTATACCTGCTTATAAAAATACACAAACATTACAATGTTTAAAACGATGAATCAGTGAACATTTGATTTGAACAATTTACTTTAGTGATCAGAGCTTATTCATGTTTTGCTGTAGTGGAGACAAGACAGATTTAGGAAACATATTCACTTTTACACACTTGCTGGAGCTAATTATTGGATCAGTTTGTGTTTTGGGATTGGTGACTGTTTAACTAACTAAATTTATCAGCAATCAGTGCCACACCTGATTCCAAGCAGGTACCAAACCTTATTCCTGTCATGTAATGACTTGTCCTCAGTTTTCAAATAACAGTTAATAATACTGACTTTGGCAGGTGATGTGCTATTGTGTGTAATTTAAAGCTATGTAATAGAATTGGGGTACCTTGTTTGTTGGATGTTAAAAAAAGTAATGGTTTGATGCTAAAGGCTAAGCAGTCAGAATCACAGTATCATTTTACATTTGCAAGCAGGTTGCCATCTAATTACCTCTATTGGGCCCATGAACAAAGCCCATATAATCCTACTTACGTATTTTATAGCCTTAGACATATTCGTGATAGATGTCAAAACCAAAATCAGTTTAATTAATATTAAATATCGAAATAAGACACACATCTATAGCAGATTCATTTCACAATGACTATAGCTGGTGGTTAGTATTATCATTAGCAATTGCCTTGGAAGATCTTGAAGGCAGATCCATAATGCATGCTCAGCTCAGCTTCCAGCGAGATCACACTGTGCTGCTGAACACGGCCATTGTTATCAGGGCCGATGTAGCCCGCTGAGCTTAGCGCACCACTATTTCCAAAGCAGCAGTAAGCACTCCAGTAATACTTAGCCACTCTTACATTATTTCCAATCACTTGATTCCCAGGGACTACACCCGTGACAATGTAAGCCCCTTTACAGTTCTGTTGCAGCAATGTAGCCATGTCTTGCTCATGCTTTTTCCACTGACCACGGTTGAAGCTAGGATCTTGTGGAGCCGCGTTGGTCAACGTGAAGGTGGCCAGCATGGTCTGTTCATTGTGTGTGTGGTAAACAGGGAATAGGTGGCCCTTGTCATAGCCAGAGCCTTCATAATCAGAGTTAAGAGCCTGTTTCCGCCCTCGATTGGGTGATGGGATTTTGCCCTCAGATGCCATACATTCAAGGTTTCCTCCATCTAGCTTTAAAGGTAAAGAGAAAGGGGAGCTGCTAGTTTAAGAAATAGTTTATGTGCCATATAAAAAGGTTATATAGTTTTTATATAAAAACAGTAAATCCATGGTTTATTAATTGTACCACCCAACATGAGTTTTTTTAAGGTATTTTTGTTGGTTTGGAGAATGGTTTTATAGCCATCAGTATACAGAAATTTTGTGTGATCTTAAAAAAACAGTCTTTAAAAATACTCTTTAGAAAAAAAAATTTGTAACGCCATTAAATAAATCCTTCCTGATTTCCTTATCTTTGCATACCAACAATCCTCTACTACTAAATACAATTTACATGCAGAGGTTTCATTATTATTTCACTTTTTAGCAGTTATGATGGATTATTATTATTATTATTATTATTATTATTATTATTATTATTATTATAGTTCCACTATTAACTATCTTATCCTATTACACAGCAATTATTTTAAAGTCTAATTTCAATAAATGTTATTATCAGTGTGTCTAAATATTTAAATAATGTATTAAAATAAAGGTGAAATGTGTTGCATTTTTCTCTGGGATATGCTTGTGTAAATGCTCAATATTTACAGTGATATGCATAATAATTTATCACGTAAAGCATGATTTCATAATGTCAGGTAATCTGCTCATAAGACTGGAATAGAGAATTCCAGTTTGTAAACTCATATGTTATTTGGTAGGAAAGTCAAACATGACATTTTTTTTAATAATAATAATAAAATAGGTCAAGGTGAGCAGGAGCAGTTAGTGAAGATGAATGAATGAAAAGAATATGCTAGATATTAATGCTGTGATTAACTACACAACATGTATAACACAGGCTCTGGTATAGTATCTGTACGGTAAGTTACAATGAGCCCATTGTATACCGCATTACAACATTAGTTCCTGTAATGACAATATGACGTCACATGCATGCTATCCGTATGAGAAATCATACAAGGATACATTGTGTAATTTACAGCTTTTTTGTCCTAGTCCCAGTGAAAGGGAAATTGTAATGCTGCAGCATAGAAAGACATTCTATACAATTGTGTGCTTCCAACGTCCAACGGTGCTCACCACTGTTTAATTTTTGAAATGAACCTTTTTTTGTCAGGCCATGCTACAGTACGTCTTTATCATCAGTGGCAATGCTACGATCAGTGTTTATCTGTATCTGTTTAGTGCTCCAAATATCTATATCTGCATCTGTATTTTCACATTCTGATTAAACCTGAATTGTTCATGGACAGAGGTAGAGGTCATTGTTTGTCCCATAAGCTTCATATCTGAGCACTCACTTGTACTGGTATGAAAGAAAAAGAAAAAAAAAAACAGCCTGCACAACTATTTTGTTGTTATCTTGTTGCATTCCATGTAATCGCAGCCCTGATGCACACCTCTAGTCTCAATTAGATACCCTGTGAACGTTTTTGTATCTGGTTTCTTGGGTAATAGACGAGTCTGGCCCAATTAGGTGTAAACCAATGTAGGGATTCGACAACTATTTGTAGTGATTGATCACATCTGTATATGCCTATAGAGGGAATATTATTACAGCAACCTATTAAAGATGACCCCAAAATGCAAACATTAATTAAACTACAGGTAAAACATAAAGCTAAATTTCAAAATGACATTCCTAAAGGCAACATTATTGGCAGGCTTTCCGGAAAAGATCAAATCTTTTTTTTTTTTTTATCAGTGTTCTCACCTGTGGTTCCACATACCAGCGATCAACCCTGTCAACATCTGCACGGCGGAACTCGTAGATCGAGTAAACAGGGATTTTGTACTTGGTGTCATAAAGAGTGGCGTAGAAATATTGCGGCTTCCCATTTTCCAGGCCTTCCGTGACCGTATAGACAAACATTGCTAACAACAGGCTACCTAGAACGTCATAACACCCTAAACGATGTGTAAAGAACTGATGACACTGTGCAAAAGTCGTAACCTCAGACTGAGCGAAAGCAGGCAGAAGGAAGAGGAGGTAAAAGGTGCTGGGAGACATTACGCTTCTGGAAGTCACAGTGAGACAGGAGAAATGAACAGCACAAAGAAAGTAGCTTTTTAAATACACACAGGCGCACACACACCCACACACACACACACAGGTACCCGCTGTCTTGCGTTACTTATTGACCACTCTGGCAACGTGGCTGTGAGTTGGTATGGGAAAAAACACAGCTTGCAAATAAAGATATTTTTCAAGTTCATGGAATGAATTCTGCTTTTCTGATAGTCTTTATAAAATGTTTATGAACTCAAGAAGAAGGCATCTTAAGAGTTAAGAGTTCCTACTGAAATACATAAAAAAATAATACTGGATAATGATTTTTATGTAAGACAGGATTGTGCCTTTTGGTTTAATTCATTTTCTAAATTATCATAAAGACCAAAGGCAATGAGTTGCTCAAATTAAACATTTTTTCCAATGCATTTAATTGGAGTGACTCATTGCCTGCAGACTTTATGATAATAGGGGAAAAGTTCTGCATATTTTAAATAAATAAATAAATAAATAAATAAATAAATAAATAAATAAATAAAAGAAACTTATGAACTTATCTGTGGATGAAGGACAGTTGTGCCCACACACATTGGCACTGAAGGCATCAATGCCAAAACAGGTGTTTTTCTCACTTAAGTAAACAGAAACCTCAACGAGCCAAGGAAAAGCAGCATATGCTGGCTTATTTATACACGGGTATAATTTGGCATCAAAAAGCAAAATCTAATTTGATACCAGGTCAAATATTTAGAGGAAAATTCCACTAATGCACTTACCAAGTTAAAAGAGATGCCACTTGTTAGACGTTTCTCCTCATGTTCTGTTCAATGACTAGCAATGGATCGATTGATCTAGGCCATTTCTTCTGTAAGTACAACATGCAATGTTTAATTTTACTAATTAATAATTACTATAATTTTAACATACCCAATATAATCTCAAGCTCAGCTGATCCCAGCAGTGTAAATGACATTTATAGAAACAGACACACAAAATGCCTTTACAGCCAGCATTGTGGGAGTGCAAATACAACGGTGGGCAAAAAGGGATCTGAGAGGCGGACTTGTAACCTGAAGGTGAACCTGAAGGTCGTGGGTTGGAGTCTCGGGTCCGGCAGGGATTGTAGGTGGGGGGANAAATGCAGAGCACAAATTCTGAGTATGGGTCACCACACTTGGCCACAAAGTCACTTCACTTCACTTCACTTCACTTTCCTTGCCGGTTCAGTAAGTCAGGATCTCTAAAACTGATATAAAGTGTGTTAGTACAGTGTCGGGCCACCATACGCCACCAGAACAGCTATGTACCTTGCCATAGATTCTACAGGTCTGTGTAATGAGTGGAGAGATTGAACACCATTCTTCCAAAAGATATTTCCTCATTCAGTGGTTTGATAACACATCACTCCAAAATCTCTAATAGGTGTTCATTTGGGGTGAATGTTTTTTGTTATTACATTTTCATATTTAATTACCCATTCAGTGAGACCTCGTGCCCTGTGGATATGGGCAGGGTCCTCATGAAAGAGACCACTCGCATTAGGATAAAAAGGTTTAATTACAGGATAAACATGACCAGTCAGAATAACTTTGTACTCATTTGCACTATCCGTTACACCCAGATGACGATGAGCACCCTTTTGAGCCTGGTTCCTCTCAAGGTTTCTTCCTCATATCATCTCAGGGAGTCTTCCTTGCCACCGTGGCCACTGGCTTGCTCATTAGCGATAAATTCATTGATAAATGCAAATATTTACAATATATTTGTTGTGAATTCATTTATTTTTGTAAAGCTGCTTTGTGACAATGTCCATTGTTAAAAGCGCTATACAAATACAAATGAATTGAATTGAATTGAATTTGCAGTGACAGTTCCCTCTAAGGGCTCGGGTGGAGCAAACCCATGGCAGCAAAATGCTACATCATAACAGAGCCGTAACAAATGAAGCCGCCCCATATATTACACTCCAGTATGCACCTTTTTCAGTTTTTACGACAGCCCAGTACCAGCAAAGAACATTCGACAATCTTCTCATTTACAGAAACTGCATCTTGGTCTGGCACATTCCACAAAAACTGTATAAAATACGCTGCATTTCAAATATCTTGCAGTTCAGTTCAATACAATTCAACTTTATTTGTATAGCGCTTTTAACAACGGACACTGTCACAAAGCATCTTTACAGAAACAAATGGATTCACAAAAAATATGTGAATTTATCTCTAATGAGCAAGCCAGTGACGTCGGTGGCAAGGAAAAACTCCCTGAGATGATATGAGGAAGAAACCTGCAGTTACTTCTATTGAGGATGTGATGTCACAGTGCCTTGTTATTATTTCATTAAATTTCACCTGCTAATCCTAGAAGTGTGTTGTCACATATGATTCAGTGAATCATACTGAAGTGAATGAAGGGCTTTAACAAAATAACGTGATGTCTTACAGCAAGTGTTGCAATTAAAATAATACCTTTTACTGGAACCATTTACTGGCTCTAGGGTGGGTCTTGCTGCAGAGAATGGTGTCTCAACATCACAGTGATTTCACAATATTAATTTGATTAGCATGGCACAATTAGCAAGGTTTAATTGGGGTGTGGAGTGGTTGGGATGATTAGGCCTTGCCCTATGTCTGGTATTTTTCCTCTGCTTTAAGAGGAACCTGCAATTTGCAGATGTGGCAGAATTCTGGCAAAAAGCCAAAAAATTGACTGAAAATTGAGTTGTTTTGTTTTAATAACACAACTGACTTACTAAAAAGACATTCATATCTAGAAATATAGCCACATAATTTATATGTTACAAGTGACTTTGAACTCATTTGATGAGAATTTCCCATTGTAAAGCTATCATTATTTAAAATTATAGTTCAGATTATTATATAATTCTTTAATTGGACAGTAATCCTTTTCCATAAGGAAAAATATTAGGTTATAAATACAGAGGCGGGGCATCTTTAAGTGGACTTGAATGAAATTCAGTCAGTTCGGTTCTGGAAAACATATCGTTTCCAGTACTATAGACAATATAGTCAAAATGAATTGGTCAGAATTTGACCACGTGAAGGGTTTTCCCAGGCTGCCACACGCATATCACGGCAGGGTTTTGCTCCTCACCCACCACCATGGTGTCACGATGCATGAAAGGACTGCTATGCCATTTTCTTGCCATTCAAGTAAATTTGCTTTTCGACCAGAAAAAATATCTGCGTGCAGTCTGAAAGCTCCTTAATACTGCGCATTAAGCTACAGTCACAGTGGATTTTCAGCAGAATGGAGAAAAGGCGACTATGGCTGGTCCATATAAAATATTCATATTCAGAAGATACAGATTGGAAGATTTTTTTGAAATCAATGTTTCAGACGTTGCCTTTACATGCATACTGGAAAACAC
Source organism: Pangasius macronema (assembly GCA_037577455.1). Taxonomy (NCBI): domain Eukaryota; kingdom Metazoa; phylum Chordata; class Actinopteri; order Siluriformes; family Pangasiidae; genus Pangasius; species Pangasius macronema. The sequence continues at coordinate 6,056,969 of CM074972.1, forward strand.
GTTGTCTACATCTTGCAGAAATATTCTAAGCTTGCCATTGCATACTCTATAGTGGACAGAGTTAGGTGCAAAAGTGTGTCAGATGACAGATAACCAGGAAGTGTACAATTCAAGGTTTGGAAGGTTGGCTAGCATCATTTATTTTTTATGTCATTTTAATCTATTTTGCAAGTGCTAGGTAGATAGCGAATGCTATGTGGGACATGATTCATGACGCAGTTGTAACATACTGTATCTTTTGTCCTTGACTAAGCTCCTGTGGTAGACTCGTCTCACAACATTCTCTGTGAATCTATATTAAGACAATCAAGCTATTCTTAATCCACTCACGTGTACACAGAGGTGTGCCATTTTTGGCAAATGTGAGGTGTACTTGCTGCCTCAGAGCACTTTGAACAGAACACGTGACAAATAGGTTATAGATCATGTATTAAATTGATAATATTTTAAAAATAATAATAATAAATCAATATTCTGTTATAATAATAATTATTAATATTAATAAATCAATACAAAAATCCCTATATCCATGAAAATGTTTTTAAATATTATTTGAAAAAGTTATTTAAATTATTTTGTAAAAATGCATATGCTTCAGTCTGTTCCACATAACATAATTAGCTATAGGTAACTTGCTACATACAATATCACTCTGTGATAAAACATTAATATCCTGATTGGAGTGGGCTCTTCCAGGATGACAATGCCTCTATCCAGAGGATACGCTCGACTGTAACTCAGCTAGTTGTCAGAGACAAGTAGATACGTTTCTTTCAGTAAGGCTAGCCACCAGTGAGCCCACTAGTGAGGAGTTTGCAGATTGAGTGGACCCAATGGAAAAAACTTTCTCAGAACAGGTAGGAAGAACCTGAGGGCCACCCCAAATTCTTCCAACCCCCCAAAATCCAATAGGAGTTTGGTCTCTCTGGGATTCAGAGATTGCAAGGCAGTCATCTCAAAAAAAAAAAAAATCAGTGGGGCTAGAGATAGCAGAACTGGCAGAACATTGACCTGGTATGCCTGCCCTAGAACAGTGGACCAGAAGAAGCACCTGCGTTCTGGGGTATTGGGAGCATTGTGAACCAGTCTCATGGCTGTTTCCGCTGTGGAACATCTCATCAGTAGCCCCTGTCCTTCATTGGTGGACAGTGAGAAAGAGAAATGCACTGTGTGATATGTGTCACGTGGCATGTTTGTAGTTCTGATCATGTGAGTTGGCATTTACGGCGTCAGCAGTGACAAGTGAAAATACAATTGCTATTTGCATGTAGGATCGAGTTTCAAAATGGGCGTCAAGGTAGGACACTTTCAGGTGGAACTCTGTATCTAGGTTGGATTATTGTAATGCCTTACTGTCCGGATGTTCCAGTAGATGCATAAATAAGCTCCAGTTAGTACAGAA
>CM074972.1:6064762-6107278 GCA_037577455.1 Pangasius macronema
GAAGAGAGGGATAGGTGGAGAGTGATGATTCGCTGTGGCGACCCCTGAAGGGAAAAGCCGAAAGAAGAAGAAGAAGAGCTGGATTTTCCCATTAACAGATAGCTGTTTAGATTGCTGCCAAGGGGTGATTTTGCTGCTATCAGGTCTTTTTGTACATGAAAACACCGCTATAATTCATTCTAGTATATTATGGTAATTCGTTTTAAAGTGTAGCTGTGAGTTCGATTAAGCCGTTTTGCTGAGTTGTAGGTTAGTTACGGAGACTCACCAGGCAGCCCGTTGCAGAATTGTCCAACTCCTGCACTTTCTCCTCTTTCTTTCGTATTTTCTGTTTGATCTCGCTTGTAAGAGTGTCCAGCTCTGCCTGTGAGGAAATATATCTGTACACATCAGCAGCGCTTCCACAACTGGGGTGCCATTTAATTCCTGCAGAAAACTAAACCTTTTTTTTTGTTTGTTTTATCACTTTCCAATGTTGTAAAAATGGCGTTCTAAAAAAAATACATTAAACGAATCAAAACCAAAAAAACCCCCACAATATCTAATTTTCACTGCATTTCTCTCTTAAATGAGTAAAGGTGTTTTTATAAGCATATAATTAGAATTGGGTAAAGGGTTGTGCTTTCCAAATGACCTTGTCAGTCAATATCATTATAAATAAATAAATAAATACATTTTTTCTTCTTCCCATGATCTTCCGGAAATATGAATAATGCAGCCTGTGACTTTTGTAATATTTCAAATATTTCATAGACGTGAATATGTTCAGCTAACAGGGTTGTGTGTATGTTGTGAGACATAACTTGTAGTGGGTAGCTTCGTTTCTAAAATCTGATTGGCTCAGCATTCAAATGTTCAAAGCCATTGTAAAGTCCTTGATATACTCAGAGCTGTGACTGCATCAATAATTAAATTCTGTATGAACCTATAGGTCAGTTAGGCCATTGATTTTTCCATCGAATGCCCTTATCTTTGCCTGTTATGTTTTGTTGCAGTGAAATCTTACTGTTAACAGACTACATTGTGGGGCAGAAGAATTCTAGATTGCAAATATTATTAATAATAAATGAATAAATGAATAAATGAACATTTGTTGTCATTCTATGGGGCACATAGCGTCATATCTAAGAACACCCTTACCTGAATACTTCTCATGGCCTATTGCATAAATTTATAAATCATATTTAAATGAGCTTTATTAATGCTTTTTCTTTTTTTTTCTTTTTTTTTGCATTTTTGAGCATTCATTCTACACCAGAATTCAAAAACAAATGTAGAGACCTCCCCATATTCTAGCATGAAGTACCAGAGCATGGATTTTTTTTTTTTTACCTGCCTTCTGTCTCTTTCTGCCTCCACAGACACCACGTTTGTCCCTCCTTGCACGCAGAGACTGCAGATTAACTTTCCCTCGCTGACTGAATAGAGCTCCAGAGGCCTGCCGTGGACCATGCACGCCCGCTGATCTAGCTCATTCAGAGGCGCCACCAGCTTATGCCCTTTAGAACGTAACTTGTTGTGATGCCTTTTAAGATGTCTATTGCAGTATGACAACAAGCACATCAGACAGGACTTGACTGCTTTATATTTGCGACTATCAGGGCAGATGTCGCAGGGGACCTCCCCCGACTGTCCAGTGAACTCATCCTGACTTGGCTCCTGGGACTCAAGGAAGTCCTTCAGAATATCTCTAAAGGCAATGTTTATCTTTGGTTTTATCTTTAGATGCTGCTTGCATAATGGGCAGACTAGGTCATTGATGTTCATGTGGCGATCTAGGCAGGCACTGCAGAAGGTGTGGCCACAGGCGGTGGTGACAGGCTCCTTCAGCAAGTCAATGCAAATGGAACATTTGAGGTGTTGCAAGATGGATACAGGAGTGTCTTGTAGAGAAGTGAAGGAAGATGTGGGGGATGTGAAGAAACTCATGGCTATGGTTTGATGGTTATCTGTTGATAATTGGTACAGAATGGTAATTTTGTTATATTTGGCATCCCATTTGAGGCAAAACACTTAACACGTATAGCAAGTTTTATATAGCTTAACATAGGCAGAATTAGCTGTGTCCTCCATTTCTTTTTTTTGCAGTGCCTGAATTTGTCCCTGCCACCATTTGAATATATTTGCATATGTATATATATTAGTTTACACTGCTAAATATAGTGCAATGGCTGTCCTACATGCTGTTTGTTTGTTTGCTTATTTAGCCTTGACTAGATATATCTTAAAATTAATTATTATTGATATTTCATTACTGTATATTTATATTTAGATTTACAGCATGTTTTACTGTAAGGTATTGTATATAGATGCACATTTTTAATCAATGCAGTTAATTTCCTGGACGAATGGCCAGATAGATTTCTGAGCTTGTACTTTTTATTTTATCTACACAGCAATTAAATTTTCATCATAATAGTTAAATAGTTAGACAAGCAGCTTTTAAAGTCATACTGGGCCCATATTGGGCAATAAAGAAATATTGAAAGTCAGAGTTACCTTGGTGAAGTTCTGATCCTTTCCTCGTCTCTGACAACCTGTCTTTACTTATTCTGTCTACACTCATCTGTTTTTGTATGCTATCTGAGTTTCATTTCATCTAAATTACACACCCCTTTGCTCAAATGTTTTCTTTAGCAGTGTGTGTGTGTGTGTGTGTGTGTTTGTCTGTCTGTCTGTTTGCATGTGTTTGTATGAACTTCTCAGTTAGTTTCGTTTTCCATGTCTGGGTCAAGTAAGTTGTGCAACTAGATTTGCAAGTACAGTGCCAGCTTCCTCATGGAAAAATAACACATGAATAAAACTACTCAGTTATCAGCTGACGTACACACTCAGTTGTTTTTCAGCCTGTCCTATTTGATTGTTTCAATGGAGAACATTCATTCTAATTTCGGTGGTCATAATTCCACTGTGAGCACCACATTTACAAATAACAACATTCCATTGGTGTTATGTGGTTTTACTAATGGTTTACAAATGAGATCCCTGTATGACACTGTTAAATATAGTGCAATGGCTATCCCACATACTGTACAAGATTGGCATGTTTGTTTGTTTTTGGAATGTGCAGGGATTTTGTAAGCCCAATTTTATATTAGTGCTGATTTTATATTAGCATTGTGTTAACAGTGTTAACGGTGGGGGTAATCTTTGGCAACTGATCCTACTGCTGGTGTTTGTATACGCCAGGAATACTGATAAGGTCGCTAAACACAACTAAAGTCCATATGAATTCCATTCACACATGGGCATTATATCCAAAGCTCCATCCAGACAGTTACCTGGAGCGTTAAGGAGGCAGCGTGGCCCAGCCAATCATTGTGCTGCCCTGTCACAGTGCTTTTTTTTTTTTTTCAGTAGAAATCAGGATGTAGATTTAGACACCTAATGAATAAGACAGGTGCTGTCACAATGAACAGTTTTCTCTGAGACAACCTGAGGAAGAATCTTTGAGAGTAACTGACTCAAATGGGGGCCCATATTGTCTTAAAAACTCTGTTTTTTTAGTTTCTACTATTATGTTTTAATTAGTTTTTGTGCCGACAAAATGTAAATTTAAGGGTCTAGTTAGCTGCTAGTAATGTACAGGTCTACAGTTTGAATTAGCCTTGACTAGAAATAACTTAAAATGATTATTGATATTTCATTATCTTATATTTATATTTACAACATGTTTTACTGTAAGGTATTTTTTTTTATATATGGTGCATATTCTTAATCAGTGCAGTTAATTTCCTGGATGAATGGCCAGATAGATAGATTTCTGTGCTTTTACTGTTTTTTTTTGTTGTTGTTGTTTTTTTTAAGTTTAATTTATCTACACAGCAATTCAAGTTTCATGTCAATAGTCATTCATTTAGACAAGCAGCTTTTAAAGTCATTGGTGAATGTCATATTGGGTGATAAAAAAAAAAAAAAAAGAAAGTCAGAGTTACCTTGGTGAAGTTCTGATCCTTTCTTTGTCTCTGACAACCTGTCCTTCCTTATTCTGACCACACTCATCTTTTTCAGTATGAGTTTCATTTCATCTAAATTACACACCCCTTTTATTCAAATGCTTTTCTCAGTGTGTTTGTGTGTGTGTGTGTGTGTGTGTGTGTGTGTGTGTGTGTGTGTGTGTGTTTGCATGTGTTTTCATGAACTTTCGATAAGTTTCAGTTTTCATTTCTGGGTCAAGTTAAGCTGTGCAACTAGATTTCCACCTACAGTGCCAGCTTCCTCATGGAAAAATAACACATGAATAAAAACCATGATTTACATGTAGAGCAATGTATACAATTATATTACAATTAGTTTATTGCAGAATATTAATTAATGGAATTGGCGTGTACACAGCAAGGAAGCATCGTCACAGGATCTTGGGATTTGCTCAATCACTTAGCCTTAAAACCTTTCCCGGATGTAACAGTTCAGTAAATTCCATGCAGTTTTTAACATGTCGTGCTTTCACTGTGATGTTTCAGACGGGCGGCCTGTGAAAACATCCTGTTCCGTGCGAAAAAATGTTGCAACCTTTTTCAAGCAAATGGAAGTCTCAAAGTCATGGCCACAAGATGCTTAGTTTGTAGCCTCATAGTTTTAATTTGTGGCCACATCTTAAAAAAAATAACCACTCTGCCACCTCAGCAGCTTCGTACCTCACTAACCGCGTTTTAGTTGGATAGTATTCTTAGTCCCTGAGCTATTTGTACTAGCATTAGGACAGGTTTTTGATGGACACTATAAAACACTTCTGTAAGTTGCTCTCTGTAATGGCATCTGCCAAATGTTGTACATGTAAATGACAAATGACTAGACAGAGCATTTCATTTTATTCAAACCATCTAATTTAATTGCAGCAACTATTTAAATGCTAGATAAATTCGGCAAATATATTAATTAAAATGATTAGACTTCTTTTCCTTCCAAACCATAGACCCCAATCCAGTTACACTGTGGTAACGTTTACATTTAAGACATTTTATTAGTGTAATATTAAAAACCTGGCTGTAACAACAGCCCTGTCAGCTACTAAGTTACTGACACTTCGAGGCACAGCGATTACATCTCCATAACGCCAGGGGCGATATTGATGCTTCACTACATTTCAGCCACTAGGTGTCAGTTTAAAGCACCAGAACATGGTTGACTGTTACATAACACAAAAGACAGTCACTGAGCAGGTCCAATATAAACTTGTTCCTATTGTCCTTGCATTAGTGTTCAGCACTGTTTGTTGTGTGTTAACCCCATCACCGGACGGATGCTTAGTATGTCTGAGGCCTTATCACAGCAGTACAGGTAGAAGAACGGGTGAAGTTTCTCTTGGAATGAGTCCATGAAGGTGTAGACATGACTTCTTGATGTCGCATCATAAAATGACACTTGTCCTTCTTCGAAGTCCACATACACACCCACTCTCGTCAGCTTGGGATTGACAGAAAGAATAAGAGGTGGGGATGAGGAGACTCTATACTCCCGTCCCTTCTTCATAGCCAATGCCCAATAGCCTTGAGTCGTGCTTATAGCAATGCGCCCTTTCCTGTTGACAGACGCTCTGGCAACACCCAGGTACCAGTCGTCCTTTTCACCCACTTGGACCTCCCAGTAATGGCGGCCAGAGGTGAAACCTTCACGGCCCAGGGTGATGACTACTGTGTCAAAACGCTCTGGTGTGTCAGGCAGGTCTTGCCATGCCCCCAGGTGACGCAACTGTCGTCTGTCCTCAGAGAGTTGCAGCCAAGGATTGGCTGTGTCAGGATCAAGGGTCACGTCCACTGTACAAAAGAGAAAAAAAAAACAAACTTGGTTGTAACAAGGAGTCCCGATATTTTGATAGACATTTCATTTGTATGGGATATCACACACAAACCATACTTGAGTACTTCTGAACGGTCTTTAGCTCTGTAGGAAAGAAAAAAATAAATGTTGGGTTTCATTATATATATTAGGGAGCTTTCACAGCAATGCAGTTCTGACCAATGAATCATAGAGTTTTCAGAACTAAATGCCCACAGTCGAAATATTTGTAGCTTTTAGTTTCATTTAATTATGTGCAGTATGAAAGCAAACCAAACCAAATAACAACCAGAATCACAAATTTTCCTTTGACTCAGACTCAGCAAAGAGACTATTAGGAAAGAAAGCACCCTTGGAGTACAATTTTCATTTCGAAGAATCCAGGACCCACCAGTTTCTGCAAGTTTCTCCATCTCTTCTATCAGGGTTTCCTCCAGTTTGGACACCGCTCTCCTGATTGTCCCCAGACACTGATCTGTGGGCACATGGGCCTCAGACCAGTCTTTAGTTTGTGGATGGGTGATTAGAGATGGGAGATTCTAGAGAAGTACATTTAGATTAGATCTCAAATGTCCTAATCTTAACTATTCTTGAATGGTAAAGATGTACAAGTTAAAGGTCATGGGAAAAGACTGCAAGAATATGAACAACGAACTAGTAAAATGACCAAGTGACTGGTACGAAATTTGTTAACTTGTGCATCCTGCGTCTACTTTCTTTCTTTCTTTTAAAATTTTATTGTAAGACCGCACCTGAAGAAAGTAAATGTGGTCATCAGTGCGAGCAAGATGATCTATCTCACTGTTCCTCGTCTTCAGCATGGCAATCTCCCGTTCTAGTTCCTCAATGAGTCCTTGCGCCCAGAGTGCTGTTTTCCTCTGCTTCTCTTCTATGGCAAGAATGAGCTCAGCCTGGGCTTTTTGAACCATACGGACCAAGTTTGAGAACACCTGCATACTGTCCTCGATCTCCCTAAGAGCGCTGTGCTGAAGAGGGCAAGACAGGAAGGAGAGAACATGCACACATGTGTTAGCATGAAATAGAGTGAGGTTATTGATCAAGCTTCCCTAGCTTTCTATTCAGCATTATAGGATGGTTAGCAATGCCAGCTGATGAAACATAAGCAGTACGCTAATGATTCAAACTTACTTTATTCAGTTCGACAGAGTGTTTGATGTCTTCCACCTTCTTGAGTCGTTCCTGGATCATCTGCTGGACCTCTGCCTCTGTTTTTCTTAGCAGAGCCTGTTAATTGCCATTTAATACACTTATCAAAGACTATCTCTCTGTCTCTTACATTTTTAGGGTTTTCTCTGCTCTAAATACAGCTTTACACTCTACAATTTATGGCCCAGGACAAAAGCTGTACATTGTGAAAAAAATTCTTTGGCCTTGAGTAAGATATTGGTCTTAGAATGTGTCAAGTGATATGTTCCCTGGTGGCTGATTTAGTGCCACTGTGGCCAAAAGGTTCTGCCAGTGCTCATCTAAAAGCCACCAATAGGAGGCCAACATTCATGGGACTGTTTTATAGCTTATAGAACACACTAACATTTGCAAACAGGGATACACCAAGACAAGGACTGACAAATCTTTTTTTGTCTTTTTACCTTTTTCTCACTCCATTCTCGTTCGACCGGCACAGTGTAGTGTGCCCTGTGCTCCATCTCCGTGCAGAGCACACACACCATGATCTGATCTTTCTTACAAAATAGTTCCAGCAGCCTCTCGTGTTTTTTACACATGCGGTCTTCCAGATTCTGCACTGGCTCGATCAGTTTGTGTTTAGTGAATCTTGCCGTGTGTGTCCTTAGATGTTCCTCACAGTACGAAGTAAGGCACACCAGGCACGACTTCACAGCCCATTGTTGAGGCCCAGTACAGACATCACAACACACTCCCTCGATCAAAGGCCCACTCGGTGGAATCAATTCTGGTATTTCTAAGGACAGATCTTCCAGTAGTTTCTCTTGTTCATGTTGTTGTTGGGACAGCTGTTGCTTCAGGACAGGCTTGATTCTCATTTCCTTGAACTGCTCTGCAATCTCACGCAGCACCGTGTTGATGCTAATGTCCGGCTGCTTGAAAAAAGTTTTCTTGCACATGGGGCACATGAAGAGGGAGCTGGTCTTCCAGTAGCCACCAATGCAGGCCATGCAAAAGTTGTGGCCACAGGGGATAGACACTGGATTGGTGAAGACATCCAAGCAGATGGAACAATGGACCTGCTCTTCCGCTAGCATGTTTGTAGGTGACGCCATTCCTGAAGAAATGGGAAATGTTCTGATTTGTATGTTTTTTTTACTTCCTCTAGCCTCATGCTTATAATTACACCTTTCCTATCAGTAACTACTGCATAGGATGCTTCAGGATTGCTTTAGAGGTATATTATTTTCAAATTGTTGTTGTGGTGACACTCCAAATAGGTAAATGTCACCCCAGCACCACAATTCACCCGAAACTCCACTTCCCAGAACACACTGCAGCCTACAAACTACTATTCCCAGCACAACACTCCACTGGCACGTTCACAATCACCTGAATTCTAACAATGCACACCTGTTCCCAATCACACACAACCTATATATATATATATATATATACATGGATCCTCACCAAGACTCTTTGTGAAGTAATGCTCAGTGTACGTTTACCTGACTTACCAAGCCTTGCATATTGTGTCTCGCATTTATGGTTTTTGATTGTGCCTTGTTGCTATGTTTTTGGATTTTGGATTTGCCCATGTTATTCTGTTTGCTGACTGCCTGACTTTCTTCCTGTTCCTATTTGCAATTTGAAATTGTTTACCTGTGTCTTTTTAATAAAAAGCTAACCTGCACTTGCATCCGTCTCCGACTCCATTGCATGGCAGTAACACATATACTCCAAACACTGTGGCTATTGTTCTCATCTTTTAACAACTGTCACAGATTCCCTCTTCACCACCATTCCTGTGGTTCCCAAGTGTCAAGTGCTTATGTTGTTTCTGTTTTGACCATGTCTCCTTGTTACCTGAGTGTGTCCACCTGTTCAATGTTACTGCTTCATTAGTATGTATATATAGTATACCCTGCTATTTCTTTGAAGCATTGCAGTCCTGTCTTAGTTCTTGTTTTTGACATACTGATTACTCCTAACTCTGCCTGTATGTATTTAGACCCCAATTCATAGAGTTGCCCTAATAAAGCACACACTAGCACCAGCACTTGAATCCTGCCTTATTTTCCCACATGTTACAATAACCAATAGCTAATAATGACTGAGCTTATGTTTGAATAATTCGAGTAACTAAGTAGCTGTTTTAAGATCTTACATTAGTAAAGAATTATGTAATCTAATTATGTAATGTCTCTAATACCTATGTAATTCCAAAAGATGGCCATAGATGTGGACACCTGACCATAATACTCATAGTCGATGTTACAGTAATAGTCGTGTCAGTTTTCCAATTAATCCCAAAGGTGTTCAGTGGGGTTGAAGTCAGGATTCTGTGCAGGCCACTTAAATTCTTCCACTCCAAACTTGGCAAACCATGTCTTCATGGAGCTCGCTTTGTGCACTGGGGCACTGTCATGCTGGAACATGTTTGGGCCTCTTAGTTCCAGTGATGGGAAATTGTAATGCTACAGCATAGAAAGACATCCTACACAATTGTTCCAACTTTGTGGCAACAGTTTAGGGATTTAGGATCACATACGGGCGTGATGGTCAGGTTCCCACAGACTTTCTATTGGGCATGTACACTGTTATAGCAGCCCATCTTATGTCAATACGTATGTATATAAAATTCAAGTACACAAGTGCAGCTGAAAATATTAAAGTCTACTTTCTATAATTCCTGTACCATATATGCATTACAACAAACGCAATGGAATAAGATAGGTCAAATCCTAACTACACTGGACTTTCCATGTCTATTTCTATATAAAGGTGCACTTTAAATGTGTTCCTGTGTAGTCAGTATGCAGACTCTGTCATGAAAAGAAAGAAAATCTTACTGAAAAATCAGTTCACACAAGTGTAATTCCTGGAATTTAGACTGTACTGTTAGTACAGTGCTTTGCATAAGTATGAGCCCCCTCAACCAGAATTCCCCTGAAATTGAAATGGACTGGGATTTTTGCCATTTAATTGACTCAGTATGTCTAATATTTGTACATGAAGGTAGAAAAGTCAATTTTTAAGTCAATTTTAAAAAGTAGATATTTGTTGTATATTGTATACTGTATTGTATACAGAACTTTGTCCCAAATGGTCTTCATGATGCTATTTGTATAGGTGTGTTCCCTAACAAACTCTGGCCTTACTGGAACAGGTATATTTATTGAGAAAATGTGAGACTAATTGCACAGAGTTGGACTTTTTCAACCAGTTATATGACTTCTGATGGCTTCTGACTTCTGAAATCAATGCCTTTTCGGTTTCAGGTGGTAACACTACAAAAGGTGGAAAAGCTCAAGGTGGGTGAATACTTATGCACAGCACTGTACCATAATGCAACACTTGTGCAAGTAGGCATGTTCAGTTGATTAGTAATCCTGCTGTTGTGACTCTTGGCATATGCTCTTAACAGCATGCCACAGCTTTAGAGGCAGAGCAGAAAGGCAAGGCCTGTCTATTCATAGATTTCCAAGTTTAACATTTCCAAATATACTAGTCTAGTCACTGCCCTGCTTCACCCTCTATACTCATAAATCAGCATTTCATATCTATAACTTCCTTCCAGAATAGTGCTTTATATGCAGACTGCGCATAATTTGAGATTTTGATTCGTTTTCTTATGTAGAGTGCTGATGTTTTGGCAGCGTGCATAACTGACTAGCAAGCATGGTGTACCTTTCAGTAAATCAATTATGTCAGTGTCCTCCAATTATGAAATGAAAATCGTTATGTATGTTTGTTTTAGCAGTATGTATGTGTTATTTGTTACAGAATAATAATGTTAGATGAAGATTTAAAATGGAGACTCACCAGGGAGCTGGAACTGCTGAAAGTCCCTGTATAATGTGGTCGTTCCACTATATACAGCAGTGACATGCGACACAGCTGACTCCCTGCTCAAAAATATCAGCCCCTCCCCTTGCCATTAGCCTTGTTTAGTATTTGAATGTCCAGGCTAGGGGGTCCCTCAAGACATAAAGAAAAACAGTTAACCCCTTACATGCTACTTGTTTTATACTTTTGTATTTCTATGAGCAACGTACAGTTGCTAAAGATTTTAAAGTGGTCTGGTCATGTGAAGAAAGAGAAAATAATGCCATTGATGCCACTGATTTATTTTATTCAAAAGTCTTAAAAAGTTCAAGTGTTCAAAATTACTTCATACAAAGTACAAACTGTAGAAAGAATATACGTACAGTATGTGAATGTCATTTCAGTAGTCAGAACATGATGACAGACTACCATCATTGTCCATTTTCAATTTTTTTAATCCATTTTTCAACCTAATAAGTAATTGTATTTAACCATACCACAGTCAAAAAACTACAAATACAATGCATTCGCAAATACAAAAAGTATAAGAGTGAGTAATGTGTTTGTGTAGTAGTCCTTTCCATTTAATGTAATCTTTGGTGCACATTATCACCCACTTCAAAAATGAAGCATGTTCATGTTCAGTCCATGTCAGAAATGGAATTAATATTGCCACAGCATCTTTAGTTGTGCAGCGGCCTGAGAAAACCCTTCACATGGTCAATTTTTTTTAAATGCTATATACTGTAGAGTTATGAAAACTACAAGCTTTGCTAAAGTAAAATATGTTTTAATTTTGCAGGATGTCAATCACAAAAAGTTTTACAGCTGCATTTTAAAGTGTGGTTACCTCCCAAACATAAAAAGGGATAAAATTACATATAAAGATTTTATTCCAGGTATACTGAAAGACACCTTGCCAACCCTTGCCGACATTTATAAGTCAATCTACTTACAAAAAAAGAATTATGAGTTTACAATGGAATATTCGGCCAATATCTGATTACAAACTGAATTGATTAGGCTGATGTCACATTGTGTTATGATATGTAACTATCCAAAAACATGATTAAACTGTAAGAAAATCACACTTAGCTAGCAGGGTTTTTTTAGACTTCTTTTCGCTGCTGTGTGGTAAACTGGTCCATTACCCAACTTTGCAAGCAGATAGCTATGGCGAGGTCAGAAAGTAGCCTAAGTAAAATAACTTCATTTCCACCAATGTCAATTTGGTAAAGTATATTTATGTATTCTTAAAATAGAGACGTCAAAATATTTTACTGGCAGGAAAATTGTTTTTTTTTTTTTTTTTTTTGGTCAAAACCCTATTTTTTCATAATATTTTCCAGTCTTCCAAAAGTATATAGTAATATCCACAGTAACGTAGTTATTGACTAGAGAGTATTAATAAATTGTTTATTAATCAAAGTACGTGAATTATGTAGTATTATCATTGTTTATTCAGAATTTCATTTTCCCTTATCCAACAATGATTAAAACTGTGATTATATATATATATATATATATATATATATATATATATATATATATATATATTTGTGTGTGTGTGTGTGTGTGTGTGTGTATGTATTTAATATATATACTTTCTTGAGTAATATAGGCAGCTTTTTAAACATATTTAACAAACAACCATGCTGCTTTAGCTGTGTTTCACAGATGTGATTGACAGTGGTGCTGCATTCATTCCCTCTTGATTGGCACATGGGCTGAAGATGGGGTACACACTCTCATCGAACGTGTCCATGAACGTGTAGAGGTGAGACTGTGCCTTCACGTCATAGAAGGACACCTGTCCTCCCTCATGGTCCAGGTAGACACCCACCTTCTGCGGCAGCGTGGGCAGATGGAGGGGAATCCTGCTGGAGGCCAGAGCTTTTACCTCATTGTTTTTCAGCCATAAGCACCAGAAACCACCTTCAGGATTGAGACGAATGTCTCCTTTGCGACGAGCAGATGCCCGAGCCGCTCCCAGGGTCCATGCTGTCTTCCGTCCCAAGTCCACTTCCCAGTAGTGCCTGCCGGAGGAGAGGCCTTCACGAGCGAGAACAAACAGAGCCGGGCTGAAGCGACGCGGGTTGTCTGACTGGGATGAGGCTTTACGGCCCTCTTCATAATGAACCTGCCGGCCATCCTCGGAAACAACCAGGTTTCGCTGTGCTGTGGATGGGTCCATAAGCACCTCGCCTTTATGAAGACATCATAGAGAATGAAAAGAAAAGAAAAAAACACACTACAGTCAGTCACTTAATACATTTAAATGTTTTGTTGAAATTTAACTGATGATGCTTACATGCTGATCAGTTGTTTAGGTTAAAATAGCCCATTTTAATTTCCATTTCTAAAAGTGAATCAATTCTAAAACTGTTGTTTACATCATGATATATCCTCAATTGGAACTGGCTCGGTTACCTGTTCATTCCTATAAACAATCACTTATAGAAATCTTATATTCAATACAATGATGATTACATTGTAATCCATTTTGGTCTTAAAGTTGCACAAGTAAATAAATGATAATTATAAAAGTAAGTTTCCATCAATTGAACTTATGAGCTCTTATTTGGCTTTTGAAGGGGATTTGCGTGTCTAACACGATGCTTATGTAAGGAATAAAACAAAACAGTGTAGGCTGTTATAGGAAAATAATCAAAGCTGTTGTGGTGTAATGCCAAAGTTGATTACAGCACATCCCAAAGTATACTAATCCTCTTATACCTCCTCTTAATATCAATTTGCCAATGATTAAGATTTTTAGTTTACGACACATAATTTTTTTATCCATTTATAGTTACATTTAATGATATGGAATACACAAGTTAGTACCAATTATCACTTACCCTGTATGTTATTAATAGACATTCTCCCACTAACATTTTTTATCACTTAAAGTTAATAAAACAAAACAAAAAACAAATAAATACAGCTTGCCATGTTACTGAGAAAGTGCAGAGTCCTCTGTCCTGACTTCCCTGCGGTGGAAAACCTACTGACTGTTACAAAGCACTGATACTGGAGGCTCCTTCCATAAATGTTAAATAAAAGTCTCCTTATAGGAAACTTCATCATATCAACAATTACACATTTTTCTTTGGCAAGTAACATTTTTTAAAAATCCATTTTTTTAGAGTTAAAAAAAACCTCATAGGTAGCTTTTGCCGCACAAGTCCCTGTGATTGATACAAATTAAGCTAATAATTAATATGATATGTTGGGAGTTTTAAAATATGATAAATAAATTGTAGAATTGTATTGCTGTTCATCAAAAGAAATGATTTAGGTCACTGGAATGTCCGTTTCTAAGTAACGAAGTTAGTGAAAATAGCACTTACTTGCATAATTCTGCATCTTTCTCAGCTCTGTAAAAAGAATAGTCAGAGTTATTCAGAGTAGCCATCAACATAAAACAATAAAACAAATTCCGGTGTATGTTTTATTGAGATATGACTCAGCCGGCAGGATTTGTTTTTCTGATTAAAGATGTTACCTTTCCCATAGAGGCGCTTCACCTCTTCCTGGAATTTCTCAATGAGCGCAGAGACAGACTTTCTGATAGTGCCAAGGTACAAGTCTGTGTTTACGGACACACCTGTCCAATCAGTTGGTTCGGGTGGGGGAGGGAGAGTGGGCAAGAGCTACAAAAAAAAAAAAAAAAAAACGTATGTCAGACTTAAATACAAAGACACACATGAGTAATACACACATACTGTACATCCAAACACTGTATTATATGCCATACACTGGCGCTGTTGAATTCTTGAATCTGATTGGTCAGAACATGTTATATTCACGCACTCATTCAAATAAGTGTTTTACTTCTCTTTTAACAAAGCCAACACTTGCAGTTTGTATTTATTAAAGAACAACACATGATACGTTTTAACCATTTGTAGTTGCCATTAATGTTGTGGAAAACATGTTAATTTCTGTTCACTTACATTATAGCAGCTATAAACAGTTGTTCCCTCACTTTCTTTTCAAGTTAATAAGAAAGAAAACGTGCATTTTGTCATGTTACCGAGAAACTGCAAAATGCAAAGTCCTCTGTCCTTAAAGGAACAGCTTTAAAGGAACTATGCTAATTAAATTCCTCTTTAAAGAACTAATTCCGCATATCAACACATGTTTTTCTTTGTGAAATAACAACATGTTTTTTAGTCGGTTTATTACTAGCCTTAGATTATGTCAAGCATTCACATACAACTCCCTGTATGGCTGTTACTATAGAAACAGTAATGTATTAGAATGAGAATTGAATTACAGCCAGCAACTCTGTTAAAGCTGCCGTTATAGAAAATTAACCAACACCTTCGTTCAATCCGAATCACGTATTCAACAGCAACTGTCTACATACGTACCTGGAGGAAGAGCACTTTGTCCTGGGTATTTGCGAGGACGTCCAGGTCACAACTCCTGTTTTTGAGTATGTTAAGCTCATGCTCCAGACGGCTGGCCAAATCTCGTGCCTGCTCCTCGGCCAGCTTCTGCCGGAACGTGATTTGCTCCAATAGCTGGGCCTGACTCTGCTCCAGCAGCCTCTGCAGCTCAGCATACACAGCCCAGCTCTCCTCGATCTCCCGCTGACTGCTCGTCTACAACATACATGCACACACATTGTTAGCCGTATTGACATTGTGACCTTGTGTTGTGTTCATCTATTTCCCAACAATCCTTGAGGTCTTGCAGACTGTCTAACTACAAACACACAGAATATTTTTTTTACATATTAGCTCATAATTATAACATTATAAGTCATTATTTCGACTTATTATCTCATTATTTTGACTGAATAACTTATTTCAATATATTATCTTATTATCTTGACTTAATAACTTGTTATTTCAACCTATTAGATTGTTACTGTATTTTGACTTGACCCATTATTTCGAAACACCTTGTTATTTGAACATAACTTGTTATTTTGACTTAATATCTCATTATTTCAACATATCGTTAGCCTCATAGCATAACTGCCCAAGTCATATTTGGTTAAACATGACTTAGGCAATTATGGTATGAGGCTAACGATATTCATTATTTGAAGTCCTTGTTTCGACATATTATCTTGTTTTGACTTAATGTTTAACCTCACAAACGACATGGCACTTCAATATTTGATGCATAAAGATGCAAAAAGAAAACGTCACATCTCACTGCTTAGTGACTTTTTGTTGACGGTGCAAGTACAATGTGCTAGNCTAGTTTGTTTCCCTTGGTTTATAGCAATGCCTTACCCAGCTCACCATACTTCTGCATTACATTATGTTAGCTTGTACATTTTAGCCTAGCCATTTGGGCTTTGTACCAACCGAAAAATGGGACTGGAGCTTTCACTTCTCCAGAGAGCAAGTGAATTTATGACTTCTCCACCCCTGTGTTTGCCGTAGATGACTAATTAGCTTTAAAGAAGGTTTATCAAATCATTTATGTAGCGATATGGTTTACATTGATTTAGTGGCGCATTATATATTCGAGCACAGCAGACTCCTTCCATATAAACAGTAAACAGAAGTGCACATACGTGGTTATAAGCTGTCCGCCAGTGCCTTGCTCACAAGTTTGGCAGTGACTCGTCTGACTGGTTTAAATACAAAGTGTAATAAACACACCATGGCTTCCTTCAGCTACGAACATAATCAAATCTACAGTGTTATTGCTTTCGTGTACACAATCACTTCCCTATAATTTGCAATTTTCAGCTCTAAAATCACAGAGCGTGTAAGAGTGAACATCTCTGTAGTAATAGACTTTGCTGTTTTGGTTTTTTTTTTTTGGATTAGCCTCCCTGCGCAACTTCATTATCTTTGCATTTTTTGAATACAGCTCCAGCAGGGCTCCAGCTTGCAATTTGGTCGTGTTACAGCTGCCACACTAACCTCAGTGCATTATTGACACAATATAGCATTAAACTTGTTTTGTCTCAAGGAAAAATAGAGTTATAGAGAACTAATACAAGCATGACCTGAAACAGGTTTGGTTGGAAAGTCTGCATTATCATACTGTATGTAGTGTCATTTATGCTTCTCGTGCAAAAAATGACTTATCTAACTTCCCACAGTCTTCTGATGGCACGAAGGTAGGGTGTGGAAAGTAAATATTTGCAGCAGTCCTACTGGTTAGGCAAGTCTGATTATGAAAGCCATGTGTTTGCACAAACAGACGTATTCAGTAAATGAACCTTAGCTATGAACCGACAGAAATGAGCTTCTTTACATCAAAGGTCCATCATTGTGGATGCATGTTTCTGAGGGTTAAATTCTATTAAAGTAGAGCTTAACCCTCAGGAATGAGCTTCTATTCTTCAAAGATCTGTTGTTGTTGTTTTTTTTTTTCAAATGTACAATTGTGTATATTTTTTGTGTTAAGCTCTAAAAACAGAATTTAAGATATGAACTATAGAGACTATATTGTAATGGACTGATTTCGCTTCTGGATTACATCCCACTAAACGTAACATTTGAATCCATTAAAATGTTAAATGTGCAGTTTGTAAAGTTTACAAAGTTTACAAGTTCACCTTAGGAAAATTGTGATTCGCAATATTGCCAAGCAAATGGATCTCCCTAGTTTCTTCACCTCATGCTGCTGTTTAAATATTCCTGGCCAGGAAGTTAGCTCCAGCTGGAATAGAGCTGACCTTTTTCCTTACCCTGTCCTCACTCTAGCCACCGAGAGTCGTTCATTTTTTAATGAGAGTGACCCAGTTATAGTGACAGGATGTAACGGCTAAGCGAAGTCGGCTGGCTGGGCTTTAGTGAACGCAAGTCTGATTTAGTCCTTTTGAAATGTCTGCTTAAATGAATCAAACGTCTGATTTGACCAAGTTTAGGCTTTTCCCAGAGAAAAACTTCCTTGCAGATTGTATGTTCTGCTTTCAAGGGATTTGTTTAATAATGTATAAATAGTTTTATTTATTTTGAGTGTAGCTAAACAACATCCAATAACAAAAATACTGGTACTGTACATCCTTATAATTTTTGCTGTGTAGTATCTCAAGCTCAAGCTTTCCAACTTTGGTCCATGGTTATGAATTTAAGACTCTTTGCATAAACATAAAGAAGTCATAAGGTGAAATGTGTGTATATGTGTTTAATATTTGTCATAGGCTGCTATAGACTATACCCCAGTGCTGTGGAAGTCTAATTGGTCACAGGGTGTTGATTAACTGTCTATAACAGCAATGCTGTAAGGTTTGCATGGCAGATGTTCCACATGTGCAGATTTTTAAAGAATTGTTTATCATTTTTGATATGGCGAAATTTTCTTTTTGGAATGAGTCTCCAGTGTCAGTGTTTTATAACATTTAGAAGTAAAGCTTTAAGTTTTCAGACACAGGAAAGTCTTCAGGACTTTGCTCTTTGCGTTTAATCAGAAGCATGACAAGCATAATTTTTTTGTCTTTTTCTAACTTCAAGAAAGAGAGAAAAAAAAGAAAAAGCTTGTGAGGGAACGACAGTTTATAGAATTTAAGTGATAACAGGAACTAACTTGCTTCCCAGACATTTTCGCTGCATTAAATGTAACTATAAACGAATAAATAGTATGAAATGTTGTTCATCGTAATTGTTGGCAAACTGCTGTGCCATATGAGGAATAAAACTCTTCAGGATGTGCAGTAATAGGAAAATAATCAAATTTGTTGTGGTAACAATAACTTTGCTTCATGGCAACATCACGCCACCTCGTTGTTTTATTCTTACTTAGCCTAGCAGCTGTACAACAAACTATTTACTAGTGTCATACTAGCAAACATGATAAATCAAGTAATTAAACTGGTATGACTGGTGATTGAGTTTAGTGATGACATTTGCCCCAGTCAAAGTGACGACGTTTGATGGTGTGATGATGCTGTCAGCTCCTTTAGTTAAACATGGCTGATGATAATTTGTCGTTCACAGAGTGACAGATTCAGTCATTTACCGGTTTAACCTTTGTGTGTTATCAGCTCTCTATCTGGTCGTTTCTATTTCCCCAGTACCCAGAACATAGCATAAACAGGAAGCCGGTAGGCCATTAGTCCACTTTCAGGTAAAAACTCTAAAATAAATAAAATACATTTTATAACAATCTTACAATAGAGCTTCATTAAATTGTTACACAAAATACTGTTTTGTGTTACATTTTAATAAGGTTACATTGTTAGATTGTTAGAATTGTACTAGAGCTCTTCGACCAGTAATACTAACATTGTGTAAATCCAACTCAGAGAGTCTGATAGTGAGGAATTGTGAAACTGTTGACTGATTCTCTGTTTCAAACTAACAATCTGTTAGTGAGTTGAACAGCATTACTAAGCATTGTGATTTATGCAGTTATGCAAATAGATTTTATGCAAATCTATGTGTTTTTCCAGCCTAACATATTCTAAAGCAAACCAGTTAACTTAAATCATGTAAAATGTCAGCACACATGTTGTTGCCAAGGCGCTATTTAATTACAATTACATTTTTTTCCATCAAAATATTAGTTATATTTGACTGGTGACTGAGTCAAAATATCTAAATTGATTTCAATTGTTGCTAAATAAACGTAAAGAAAGAAAGATCACATGCAGGGTTAAGAAGCAACCCACAAGACATATGGAGTCTCAGCCAAAGGGGTGGTGATTCACCCCACAGTCGGCAGATGGCTCTAAAATTACAAACTGCTTCTTTGGTCTTATTTCATTTTCATGGCATTATCTGGGACTCACTTTGATAACTGCAATGGACTGCTTGATCTCTTCTAGTTTCTTGACTCTCTCTTTAATCAGATGTTTCAGCTCAGATCGTCTCGTGCCCAGTTGACCCTGCAGAAGATGTAATTGCGATTACTTTTACAAAAGACAGAATCTTTTTGTATGACCAGTGAGCTATGGAGAGAAAAGAAATCAGGGATAGCATTCACAATTCAGAGAATAATATTAGCGCAGAATATATTACAGAGGCGTTTGAAAACTTGAAATCTGGAACGGAAATCTAATGTTGTGTTGCGAACACCAAAAGAATCAGAATCAATTCCACCCACTCACCGATAGCTTCTTATATTCACGCTCCACTGAGATTATACTGTGTGTCTTGTGTGCAACTTCAGCGCACTCGCGGCACACACACACATGGTCCTTGCGGCAGTAGGCATCCAACAGGCGCTCGTGCTTTTTACACACCTTCTCCTGCAGGTGGTGGATGGGTTCCACCAATTTGTGCTTGGCCATGGCCTTGACTTTTTTGTGATGCCGCAGGTGGGCTTCGCAGAAGGACCCTGGGCAACTTAGGCAAGACTTCAGGGCCTTCATCTTCCTTCCAATGCAGGCATCACAGGGCACGTCGCCAGGTTTGGCGAACTCACCGCTGTCCTCGTCTTTTTTTTCAGGTCTTGGTGAGACCACGCCTTCAGCACCCCCTACTTGTGCAACAGAAAGGCCCTGGAACTGCTCGGCGATCTCAGCAAGAACACGGTTCACGCATAGCTCAGGCTTTTTGGAGAAGCTCTTCTTGCACATGGGGCATAGAATCTTGTTGCTGTGGTTCCAGTAGCCCTGCAGGCAAGCCTTGCAGAAGCTATGTCCACATGGGGTTGAGACTGGCTCCACAAACACCTCTAGACAAATGGAGCATGAGAACTGCTCTTCGGACAGAGTGCGGCCTCTAGACGCCAGGCCTGGAAGAGCGAGATACACACTTTATTCTTTATTGTCAAAACACATGGATACTTGTCAAAATGTGTGACGCGGTCTGGGAAAACCCAGCAAATGTTACTGTTGGATAGTCGCATGAGGTGTTCAGTGGTTGCATGCCAAAGCAAAACAAACACAAGCCTAATCAGTTCAGTTTGTATACACATTTCAATTCAATTTTCTCCTTTTTTGTTTTTAAAACACTTTTAAAGTACAGTGCTGGGGCCTACATGGAAAAGCACTAAAGGATAGCGATCTATGGTCAGAAAGTTAACAAAATGAGGCTCCAAAGACACATATCCTTTATTACATCCGATGCATTTTCCCAAAACATATCTAGAAAAAAATTACAATCATTAAAAAAAGACCAAATAAAACAAGCTTCATTACTGAAAGATCACAACATAACATTATAACCACGAAAGGCACGTCATGTTAGGAATGCAGCAGCTCAGGATAGACATCAGCGTCTAAATGAAAATAAATTCCTTTCACACTGGCCTTTATTCATCAAGTTCTTGGAAAATGCATGGGAGTAACTTCTAGAGTAAGTGTGGTATAAAATAAGATTCTCTCTACAAGCGTCTAAAAATCGAACGTGTTTAGTATAAAGCACAGTAATCAATTCTTAATTAAAACTCAACAACTGGAGGGAATGTTATGAAGTGTATTCCACAGGATCCATGTTCATTAGATTGTTCATCTCTCTGGCACTAGCAAACCACAGCCTACTCTATTCTCTCTATCTACGAATTTACACAATTTACACTTTAAAATAAAAAAAAAAGGAACTAGAAAACAGGCAGAAAATTACAGTTTGTCTTGATGACTTACTCTGCATGGTGATATGTTGTCTTGTGCTCTGTTAATTCTTCACTTCTTTTTTAGTGGCTGTTAGTTGTTCCTAGGCATGCACGGGCTTTAAACCTGTTTCTCCACTTTTCCCCGAGAGGCAAACACATAAATGCAAAGTGTTTGAAGAAAGTCGTCCTACCTTTTTCTGGGTGTGGCAAAATCATGCAAGAGCTTTAGAGGTTGGGTTTGTGTGGCTAAGCTGTGGGTGGTGATACACTAGCATCACATGATTAAACAAACAAGGGGACAAACATTGGGAACACATACACAGTATATATATATAATTAAAACTAATTATAATTGTACATATAAATGTATATATACTTTTTAGCAAAATGTAACTTTATTCACAAAACATCCTCTCTACATTATAGCCATTTCTTTGTAAACACACACGGATTCGTCTCTCCCACTCATGATGAACTCGTGTTAACACGTCTGGTGTTAGGCACGTAACTGCCACATCCATCGCAACCTCGCAGCAGCTTACCGATCCAGCCACGAGAATGATTACAATATATTCTTCTCAACTAATTCATTTCAGAAGACGTTTTTGCTAAAAAGTGTCAATTTCCCCTACGTATGGAGACGTCTGGGACACCCTGTATATATACACAGTATATACAGTATATATTCTCTCTCTTCTGTCGCTCACTCAAGGTTTTTTGTTTTTTGCACCATTCTGTGTCAACTCTAGAGACTGTAGTGTTCCCAGGAAGTCAGCAGTTTCTGAAATACTCAAACCATTCCATCTGGCACCAACAACCATGCCATAGTTAAAGTCACAGAGCGACTGAAGCGCTTGATGTGTATCTGCCTGATTTTATGCTTTGTGCTACAACATGATTAGCTGATTAGATAACTGCATAAATGAGCAGGTGCACGGTGCACGGTGGTTGTATATAACTCACTGGACACTTTAATAGGAACACTTGTACCCCCTATGCATCCAGTCATGCATAAAATCATGCAGATGCACATCAACAGCTTCAGTTAATGTTCACATCAAACATCAAACAGACTGGGGGAAATTATGACCTCAGTGACTTTGACCGTGGCATGGCTGTTAGTGCCAGATGTCAGAGTATTTCAGAAACTACTCAACCACCTTTGGCTGCAATTACAGCTTCAACTCATCCCTGTCAGCTTTGCACATCTGGATCCTGACATTTTAACACTACAAAATTTGGAAAAGTACAAGGGTGGTCAACGCCTTAGCAAGACACCATATAAATGGGAAAATAGACCCATACAGTATTGAACTTGTGTGGTTTACCCACTTCCTGCCTCTAGAGGGAAGATTTCAGCAAGCGACGCTGCTGTTTCAGCATTGCCGCAATCCAGTAAATGATTCTGTTTAATGCTCCACCACGGCACGAAGCCTTTCCCTTTGTGTCAAACAATGGGTCATGATTTACTCAGAGGATTGAGAATATATGCACCAATCCTCCACACTCCCTTTTCCTAAATCCATCAATTCTGTGGTCATTGAAATGCTTTCCACAATATGCAACCTCAGCTAAAATGTATTTTGAGGCACTGCTATAATTTGATAGCATCATCGGAATAAAGCTTTCTGGTCAGCCAAAAAGCATGACATCATCATTAATAATTAAAAATAGCTCCTAAACTACACTCAGCTACACTTATTAATAATAAAGCAGTTTGTATTTTCTTCTCTTGCCTGGGAAGTTAATGAAATATATTCATTTCAGCGAACATCGAAATGGGCTATAAATTCTGGCACCCTTTGAGTTTATGTGTGTACAATTAACAATGTGTGAATTACAGTCACATGTTTAACATGCCGTACTCTGAAACTAATCAATCTGTGCTCTTTTTTCAGCCCCCTCCCCCCCTCCCCCCCTTCCCCGATGTTCTTCCTGTTCGCTTCGATTTGCTGACCCTCTCTCAGTGTTCTGTACCTCAATCACTGTGTTCTCGCTCTGGTTTATTATTAGAAACATAACTCTCCTCCCCTTCTCCCTTTCATTCTCTCTCACTCACTCCATCTCACACTTTCTTGCTCTTTCTCACTCCACCCCCACATAACAGCACTTTGCACTGCTGCTACGGCACACACACACACACACACACACACACACACACACACACACACACACACACACACACACACACACACACACAAAANACACACACACACACACACAAACACACACACACACACACACACACACACACACACACACACACACACACACACACAAAAGCACACATACAAAAGGTGTTCTCTTTCAGTTGATTGGTTTTGAGCATAGCACTTACATCATGAATAAGGGTTTTCCTGATTTGAGATACACTTTAGGCTGTCAGCCATACAACAGTCCAAGGGAGAACCATTACATGAGACTCAGTGCAAACTGCCAATACACATAGCTTTAATTACTGCTGATGGTGTTGCTGTTGAATGAATCGTTTTAATAGGGTTTGAAACTGTTGCAGCCTGTCCTCTATATGTGAAGGTTTTGACTTCAGAAATGAGCAGCAACATGTAATTTTTTAAAAAGCCTCATCTTTTAATCAGTACAATTAATGAGATTCCTTGGTTGATGGGTCCCTGTGAGCAGGGGTTCTCAAACCTTTTGTAGCCCATGATCCCTTTAACAGTAAAAAAACAACAACATTTCACAGACCAGATTTATTTTATTAACATAATCCAACTATTAACATATTAGGCACATTATTTAAATGTAGACAATACTATCTGGCAATTTATTTGGTGCCAGAGTTTTTATTTCTGATCATCACACAATGTCATTCAATTCCAGTTGGCGTTATTTCCAGAGAGAATAACTTCAATAATAGTGGGTTGTGATTTCCACCACTGTAACAAAATGTGTCCCCAGACCTTGGCCCTAGAGTTACTACTATAACTAACGCTATGTTTTATCTCTCTTTTATCATGTACAGGGATGCACAAATGGATGGTACGGCTGCAGCACTTACAATTTTTGACCCCTTGCTAAGTCAATATGGTAGACCTGAAATCTAAATGTTCTGCCTTTTTGGCTAAAGCAGTTGCCAGACCAAACGTGAATAAAATTCATGGGAAGTGACACATGATGTGTTGGCACTTACCTCCTCTTCATGACAACTTTATCTAGGTAAACTTTGGCCTGTGAATTATTGAGCCTGTTTTTTTTTTTCATTTGTTTGCCTGTTTCTTTGTTTTTGTAAAATTCTGTTTTTATATCTCTACCTGATATAATTTTGTTGTTAGCATCATTGCCACTTCTGCATATGTGCACATAGACTAGCTAGTATTTTCTTTTGTGCTCACTGAAGACAGTCGCAACATCTCAGTCAAAAAGTATTTCCCCTTCTACCATAGATGGCCACAATGATTTGAAGAGGCCACAATAATAATATAATTGCCCTCAATTCAGTTGAGGTGCTCACCACGCCGAACCTTGAGGTTCCTGTCAGCCAAGAACAAGAATCTGAGGCTACAATGGGCACAGACTCACCCAAAACTGGATAGTTTCAGTTTCAACTCAGTTTCTGTTTCAAGGTTTCTTGGTAATTAGGTGCTGAGTCAGATATCAGATAAAGGAAGCAGTGTTGTGACACTGTATACCAGAACTGTGCTTTGGCACCCTAAATTAAGAGCTTATATGGGTGATTCCACAGTTGGAGTGGTGAAGTTTAACACTCTAAAAAAGGAATATAGTTTTTTAATCATTTTCCAAGCTCAAATCAAAGAATCCAATCTCAGGCGATAGAATAGCATAGAATTAGCAAATACACAAAATGTCGTCAAACATCATCCATGCTAATGACATGCCATAGGACATTAAGGATATGCTACTGATTTACTTTTTTAATTTAATTGTTAATTAAATTTATGTCTGTAAATTTGCAAGTCAGTATCACAGTAACACTGAAAATAAAGAACAAAAACAACGAGAGAACTTACTTTTCTTCTTCCCATGATCTTTAGGGAATTCAGATGATGCAACCTTCTGTTAAACATGTGACTTGTGAAACACTTCTAATATTCAACTTCAGTAAGTGCTTTATCCTGGTCAGGGTCACATTAGACCTGAATGGGTTGCCAGCCCATTGCAGGGCAGCATGCACACACTTTCACACACTCTTTCACACATATAGGCAAGTAACCAGTCCATCTACTGGCATGTTTTTTGGGAGATGCGAGGAACCTGGAAGAAAGCCAACTTGCCACAACAGTTCAATGTTATTTATGGAACAGGCAGTTTACTACATTCGTTTTTCTCATTCATGTAACATCTTTATTTCTGAAATGTGAATGATTATTTTTGATTATTTTTATTAACCCTAACCCTAATTTTTGGTTTTTAATGGTGTTTTCTAGAACAATAGCTTTCAGTGGGCCGTTGTGCAAAGGGGAAGTCAATGCAAAATAATAGGCCAAATTTAAATATCAGAAAATATTGTAATTACATTTTAAAATTCTTTTTTTCCAACTGGCAAATCATTACCGGCGTTGGGAAGTTACGAAACTGTCCTGTCTTGATATGTTTTCTATATTGACAGATATTTGTACTTGGACTTGTTTCAGTCTTGGGCACTGTTTTCGCTAAATACTGTATGGTCTCAGCTAAGAGTTTGTAAAAATAATGCTAATGATGTCTTTTCTTTCACCTACACACAGTTTGGCAAGAAGTAAGTCCTTCTTCTGGGAAACAGCCTAATCATTGATGCAATGCAAGAATGAAGCCAACTAGTTGAAGTAACAGGCAACAAGGCAGTCGTGGCCTAATGGTCTGACAGTCGGACTTGTAACCCGAAGGTGAACCCGAAAGTCGTGGGTTCGAGTCTTGGGTCCGGCAGGGATTGTAGGTGGGGGAGTGAATGACCAGCGCTCTCTCCCGCCCTCAATACCACGACTGAGGTGAGACCCTTGAGCAAGGCACTGATCCCCCAACTNGTGTGTGTTCACTACTGTGTGTGCACTTGGATGGGTTAAATGCAGAGCACAAATTCCGAGCATGGGTCACCATACTTGGCCACTCAGTCACTTCACTTCACTAAAGGCTTGAAAAGGATTTCATGGTTTTGGTCTTGATCTTGACTTGGTCTTGCTTTTATGTGCACTCAATTTTGTCTGGATCCACTTAAGACTTGATTTTAACTCAACTTCAGCTAGTTGGTCTTGTACTTGTCTTGGACTATACAATGACGGTCTTGACTACAGCCACTACTGTAGTGGTAGTACTGTAATGTCACTGTGCCTTTGTAAAGCAGGCGTTCATTTGCATACACTTGCTGTTGAGTATCTTGTTTTGTTGGAATAAATATTTATTGCTACTAAAGAGATATGTTGATATACTGGTCAGTTCTTTCATGTTTGTTTATATTTACTGTCCAGAGGAAGCCTGATGGATTTTGTTCCCCCGCTGGTTTTCCCAGGCAAGTTGGTCTTGCAGCTTACCGCCAAACCACTATTTTCTGCTGTAAGTGTGTATTTGCCAATCAAGAGTGACATGCTTGTTCCTCGCTTAGGCCACAGTATCAGATTTACTGATTTGGCAGCTCCTACTTTAACCCTCAGAAGTCCATGCCTATGTTTGCTCAATTTTGATTCCTAGGTTTAAGTCAATAAAATGCCCCCTTTTAAAAATGAATATGTTTTGTTTTATATCATTTGTTTTAGCACGGATGCATTATATGGCCAAATGTTTGCGGACACCTAACCATAGCACTCATATGTGCTTTTTGAAGATCCCATTCCAGATTTAGTCCCCCTTTGCTGTTATAATAACCTCCACTTTCCACTAGGGGAAGGCTTTCCCCTAGATTTTAGAGTGTGGGTGTGGGGATTTGTGCTCATTTAGTTACAAGAGCATTAGTACAGACAGGAACTAATGTTGGATGAGGAGGCCTGGGTCTTTGGGCCTTACATCCCAAAGGTGTTCAGTGGGGTTGAGGTCAGGGCTCTGTGAAAGACACTCGAGTTCTTCCACTCCAACCTTGGCAAACTCTGTCTTCACAGAGCTCGCATTGTGCACACAGGCATTGTCACGCTGGAACAGGTCTGGGCCTCTTAGTTCCAGTAAAGGGAAATTGTAATATTACAGCATACAAAGGCATTCTATACAATTGTGTGTTTCTAACTTTGCGACAAAAATTTGGAGAGGATGGTCAGGTTAGGTGTCCACAAACTTTTGGCCACATAGATGAATGATGTGTTGACCAGGCTGGCCAGACTTATGATTGGTATAATGGATTGTATGATAAAAAATCTAATTAGTTAAAATGTCTTGTTTCAAAGCTATAGAGATTTTTTAGAGATTTTTTTTTTTACCAAAAAAAAGCACGAATAAATAAAAATCCAACATCTTAGCAGAGGGCTGGTTTATCATCCAAACAAAATAACAAAATAGTTATTTTTCGGATAAACTGATACTATGAGTAGATTTGCAATCACGATTTTCTCCCCCATGTTAAGCTACGGATTTGCAACGAGATGTGATTTAAAAGTAAGTCTCTACACCAAATAACTCCTAC
The DNA here is from genome assembly GCA_037577455.1 of Pangasius macronema. Lineage (NCBI taxonomy): Eukaryota > Metazoa > Chordata > Actinopteri > Siluriformes > Pangasiidae > Pangasius > Pangasius macronema. The sequence continues at coordinate 6,092,553 of CM074972.1, forward strand.
ATTATTAAGCAATATGTAAGGCATTATCTTTTATGGTGAAGGTGCAGTCACAGACTTTTAAGGATTAATTAAAGCACAGTTTTGTAAAGCTCCATTGTTATTTCATAGGCCCATTTTCTCTAATTACCTCTTGTATTGTAGTCTACCACTTTACTTGTATTGTTAACCTTTTTTAACCTGTTGTGGGCTGTGGGAACTTTTATGGTTAGTCATTTGGGAATCTAAGTAGAGAGCAGTAACTCTATTACTAAAGCAGTAATGTGCTAATGGGTTTTCTTTCAAAGGTTCTTTTAAACGCTGACCATGCCATGTACCCAAATCATATCATATATTATATAATTCAAGTGTTCTTTGTCATGTCCTGAATATAATCCCACGAACTCCTTATATAAAACATCAAGTGATCTGTCTTTTTCCAAATCTCAACTGAAGCTACTTTATTGACTTTCTGAGCAGAGCCTGCAGTCTATCACTACACATCAGCGTAAAAGAGCCCTTCATTTTTTCCACTCCTAATGGAAACACAAGGTTCCTGTGTGCCCTTTGTTCATCCACTGCTTCCTTTGGGTCCTGCTGCTTCCTTGCATCTCCCTGCATCCCTGAGTGATGCTGTGAGTTCTTTCCTCAGCTCTCTATTACCCTACGCACATTAACCATGAGGACTATCTATAGAGACCGCCTGTGGACAGTGAGCCTTTTCCTCTGGAGACTAGCTGTCCTAATGAAGCTTCAGTCATGGCTCATCGCTCCAGCAGTTGAATGGAGTGAGGCCCATGGGAGGAAAAACACAGAAACTGAAATCTTCTGGGAATTCTCTGTTTAGCAGCTGATTCAAGAACAGCTTGTCTCTACTAAGTGCTACACATAATTACTACATAAAGAATGTAACAGGTCTGAAATCAGCAGCAAAATGACAGTTCTCAGTATACCGCTGTGCATGCTGGGTTGACGCAGACGATTCGACAAACCACAGAGGAAGTGATGTCAAACAAAAAAATGAATTAGATCAGCGGTTTACATCGAGTCCCATCAATACCATTTAATGCACATTGTCTTCTGATACTTTTTCGTGCCATCTACAATGTATTGTCATGCGCAATCCCTGTGAATGCAAAACACCAATAAAAAAGGAGACAAGGTGGTTTTCTTAAGCAATCTGCAGCAAATTTTAATTGTGTATAATTCAAAGCAAACACATCAGGAATGTTTGAATGTGCTTTCTCTGCCACACAGGATTACAGAAATTATGTCTGAAATGCCAAACACAAAACAGGACCTGTGGTGCTAAAACACACTGTGATGTCACAACCATTTTCATACTCCCTCTCTAGGTAACATGGAAAAAAATGTGGTCAGTAACTACATAAGCCCTACAGAGGACAGGTCCCAATCCAAAGCATCCGTATGCCCCTCCCCAGGGCCCTACTTCAGTGAGAAATCAGTAACTTAAATCCACATTCAATTCAAGCCACATTTTGATGTACCCCAAAAGGACTAAATTGGGATTCTGTTATTGATATCCAATCATCCAGTCAAATCTTTTGCAGTGTCCCAGTGGGAGGCAGCTACAGATTCCATGGGTGCTTCCAAAAACTCTAATATATGTCTCCTTGATTCCTCAATCCTTCCTCCTTCTGCCCATCTTTAATGATGTAATAATTCTTGAGGAATCAAGGAGAGAGTGCAAGAATACACAGATGTTTCTTATGCTTGAATATTTTTTGTTATAGAGCATGATATATATATATGGTACAAAGGCTCCACCTCTCCCAAAAATATCAGATTCCAATAATGAACCACAAATAAAAAATTACATAATAATCTTAATTAAGTAAACAATAATACAAATAGAACCTTTGCATGAAAATCAATTAATATCATTAGCTTTAAAAATAGAGAAGTCAGGTGATCTTGTTTAGGCTAAAACATCAACATTTAAGCGTGTGATGTACACATGTAATGGTGTTGTAAGTAAGATAATTTAGTGTGTAATCACTGTACTGTATACACTGTTATATAGCTAATACAGCACGGAAACATGTCATCAATAAATGAATTTGCTAAAGTCACTTTAAGGTAGCCATTCAGTGAGCAAGAACATTTCATTTCTTGTTAATTCCTCCTGTCCTCGTTTCCTTTTCATGCCCGCTTTCTCCACTTCCTCTGAGGGAGGAGCTAAGAAGCGAGGATGGGAAGCAAGAAAACGAAGCGAGGAGGCGCAATTAAAGAAATCAGAAGCACCGCATCTCTTGATTGGGCTCACAACAGTAATCAACAGACAGGAAATGATGTAATTCGGTCCGTTTAAAAAGGTCACCTGAAGAGGGTTTTGAGGTCAGGTTGTGGCTCTGGCACCTTGCCAGTGTTGCTTGACTTGTCCTCTCATCCTTGCTCTCAGTATCATGGGTATTGGTAAATATTTCCTCCACTCCCATGGTTTTGTACTATTTTGAGTATAAAAACAACATAGTGGTGGTAACTCCATTTTAAGCAAAGCCATATTGCTTTAATGTAGCAAATTAAAAAAGTCTGGATTAGGGATGGGGAAAGGGAGATATGACAGTGCTAAGATCAGGCGAATTTGAAAACGTTATTCCCAAGTGTATTAATATAATAGAGTATTGACATAGCATAGCATAGTATCCAAGGTAAAGAGTGGATTGGATATATAGTACTTCACATTGGATATACAGTACTTAGCTTTAATTGTAACTGCTAAGGTATAAGTACAAACCACAACTGCATTGAGTATTCTACAGAACTCTAAAACTGGCTTTCAAACAGCGTAGCCGGCATGCCATGTATGGAGATCCAAGATTGAGATGCCTTGAGGCAAAGTGAAAGGAGGTCATGCCTAAAATGGGCCATAAAGTGTAACAGTGGGAGAAATGAGTGAGGGCCACAGGAGGAGGGAGAGTGAAATAAAATGAATAACTTATTGCCACTCAACTATTTGAATGTTAACACATTCACAGTGTGTAAACTTTCAAACAGTTAACACTATTTTTCACTCCAAACAGGTCAATCAACCAGTTGCAGTTAGCTGAGTTTCGTCAGGGGGATCTGGATTTAAATGTTGTTACGGCTATCTGATGCAAACAAGATCCATAAGACTACAGACTCCTTTCATGTAGTGCTTCAGGGATATCTCGCCATGCGTAATGAGCACGTGTTGAATGTGCTAATTGTGCCTCAGCCCTTTAAATAGAAAAAGAGGTTACATTCCAGTAATAGAGTATTAATTAGTTAGAGCTCTGCTTTTCCAGAGCAGGTCAATGTTTTATGCACTTTACAGACTTTACCTTTTCGTGCCAACAAAAAGTGTGTTTGTGCTGGTCTGTGGTAAAAAATGACAAGAATATGCGTAGAATTATTATAAATAGCTCGTTGCTCAAGGGGGTCGGTTTAAATTGGGTATATTGTTCAGCTCCAATTGGTTTTTCTGGTCTCCATTTCCTCTCTGTCCTAATTCCATTTCTCAATCTGTAATTCGCGCCCCTATGTCGGGATGTAAGCTACTGGGAAGTAAGGTCTAAATTAGGTCTAGTGCTCTTCATTTGTGATCGTGTGTATAACTTGCATCGCTGGCACCTCAGATGAAGCATACCGTTTCATTTGTTCCTCATGGAGTTACTCAATGGTTACTTAGTCAAGGTCTATTGTATTAAGGCCTCAGTACTGATGGGTTCTCTTGCTAATTTAATTCATATAATTTCCCCCCACGGTTGTCTGACTGTTTATTTCTTTCTCACCTCAAATGTTCTTGGCTTTTTGATCAGTTGGGCATGCTGTTGTGCAACCAAAGGTGTATCAATAATTCAGGTTGGCATGGAAACAGCATACCATGGGGATGCAGTGAATATCCCTCTGACTGGCCTGTTCCTCTGCGAGTGTGACTGCATAGTGCAACCTCAGGGATAGCTATAACATTACCTGGGAACATGATCTGCACTTTCCCTCTAGTTTCTGCTACAGAACCAAAACAAGAGAACAAAATTGCAGCCTGTGCCCAAGCTGTCATCAGCGCCACAGGGAAGAGCAGGAAAGAAATAAAAAGGAAGTCAAGAAGTGGAAGCTGGAAAATGCTAATGTGCTCTTTTGAACGAGACATGTGCTCTTTTGTATCGTGTGCTTGCTCTTTGGATGGAGAATATAATTTAGTTTGTCAAATGGCTTCCTTTTCAGTGCAGGGACTTCAGTCGCTCTATGATTTTGAACACTGAATCTGGACACATTTAAACACAGTGTTTAAGTTTCAGGCATATTGGGGGTTTCTGTCTTCACTCCGAGGCTTGATTTTGGGTTTGGGGTCATTTTGAAACACAGGAATTTCAGTGTTTGATCATTTTGTGCGTGTGTATGTTAGAGCTCTGTGCAATTCCTGTGTAATAAACGAGTTTAAAGTTTTAGGGGAAAGCAAATGGTTGACTGACTACTTTCATGCTAGATTATAAATTCCACTTCCTGTCTATATTTGTTTCCCCTTGCCGAATAATCTCTCCACAACATGCAGAAGAAATCTTATTGTTTTTCCGCTTACTATGTACTTTTTTTTTTTTTTTTTTAAATAAATAAATTTCTACCACCACTTTCTTCCTATGTCATATTTGTGTTAATATTCGTTTAATTTATTACAGTTGTTGGATCAAGGATCTACTTCTTTTTCTTCTGGAAACGCCTGAACTGGTTTTGGATAGCGAGAGCTGCTTTCTCTGTCTCAGGTGCCTCCAGATCAATATCGATCTCCTCCTCCTGCTCCGGCTTCCCTGCTGTGGCAGACGCCTTTCCTATAACAAAAATCAGTCGAAATACGAATGAATGTATAGAAAATAAATCACTGAATAAACAAATTAGGTTTAAATAAACACACTGACTTTTAACCAAATCATTTCTTAACCAAATAAAGAGACTTTAGGGCACCGGAATACACGTTTGGTACAGATTGTTCAGTACACAGTAGAGTAAACGTCAGCGCACAAGACTGTTTGTTTTTAATCCCACTTCCACCCACTCTCGAAACACTTCTAACCAATCCTTTCACCTCCTGCAGTTACTGTTTTTTGTTTGTACCCACCCGTAATATTTTTTTAAGGAACTCGACGTTGGTTCTTCAAATATATCTTTCAAAATATAGACAAAGGAGCAATTTAAACTAAAGCAACCCTGACCAGAATACGCATTTACTGAACAGGAGTGAATAAATGCTGTAAATGCCGTTTACCATGAACAACTCACCACATCCAAAATGCCCCCAAGTTAATCAACGTGGCCTTTCGTTGTACCGAAAGCTTCATATTTGATGCTCGCATGCACTCTGGCCTGCATGAAAGTAAAAAATGCCCACTCCCCTGACTTATTTATGGGTCATTTAAGATCCCAGTCTTGATGCACACCTCTAATTTAGTGCTACAAACATTAATAAAACACTCAACATGTGTTTAACATTAAACAATTTAACATTAACAATTAAAACATTTAACATTAAACAAATAGTATGCTAATAAACTATTATTACTATTAATACTGGTTCTAATCGTGTACATTTTAAGGTTAGCACATATTGCGTACACGAGTGCATGGTACTCTGCTGTCACTTTTAAGCAATTGTTCACCAAAAATATATGAAGCAGCAAATTTAATAAATTACTGATGAGACTCATATCCATAAGGACTTAAACATGGTGGGCATGATGTTACAGGACAATCAACAGCATGGTGATGTAATGCGGTGTGTTTTATTTAAGTATTTTATTCCTCTTATACCACAGCAGTTTGTCAATATTAGCAATGTGTTTTGTTTTGTTTTTAATTAAGGAATGATGTCATACTTTTTCATTGTTTACAGTTACTTTTAATGTTGTCATTAAAACAGTCATTTCCTTACCAGCGTCTCGTTTTTTCTCTTTTTCTTCTTTTTTCTGAAAACTTTACGTTTTCAGCTGTACCGCTGACTTACAAAGCCATGACACTGAAGACTCCTTTCTTGCAGAAAAGTAGTTTTGTTACATTTATGAACACAACCTGCTATACGTGTCTCTGTGTAACCTGTTACTACAGGAATGATAACGGATCAGAACGAGTTTATAAGTATAAACCTTGTGGCCGTAACTGCTGTCAGATCTGCTACTGAGGAAGAATAATCAATACCTTCTGTCCAGTCAGACTCGAGCAAACAACATCACAGTGGTATAAGAGCAGTTAATACACAACAAACTAAAGGGTCAAGCAGAGAAAGACAAGTAGACAAGTCGGAGTCATAGAGACATACTCACCTTTGGTGTCTGAGGCGGGTGTTTGGCTGCTGTCTGGGTTCCCTGTGGGCGTAGGCTGGAAAAGAAATAAGAGAGAAATCAAAACCAACACACGCAGCTTCTTCTCGGCCTCACAGAGCCGCTTCTAAATGACTAGCTTTAATAACAATGCTTTAAAAGCTCAGAATGGATATCCACATTGAGGTCCTTTCAGCAAAACAAGGAAGCGATTGACCGAAAGAGCAAAAGAAGTGAAAAGGCAAACTTTTCTGAGGGAACTTCTCCTGAGCAAATTCATTTTGCCTTTTTGCTCGTAATCGTTTCATCTTTTAGTATAAGAGTGTTTGACAGACGACCTGATAATTTTGTGCCCAGTCGTTTTGGTGGTAGAAGGCTCCAAAGTTGTGGCCTAATGGTCTGAGAGTCGGACTTGTAACCCGAAGGTGAACCTGAAGGTCGTGGGCTCGAGTCTCGAGTCCGGCAGGCATTGTAGGTGGGGGGAGTGAATGACCAGCGCTCTCTTCCGCCCTCAATACCACGACTGAGGTGAGACCCTTGAGCAAGGCACCAAATCCCCAACTGCTCCCCGGGCGCCGCAGCTAAAAATGGCTGCCCACTGCTCCGGGTGTGTGTGTGTGCACTTGGATGGGTTTAAATGCAGAGCACAAATTCCGAGTATGGGTCACCACATTTGGCCACAAGTCACTTCACTTCACTTCATAATATTATGAAGTAAATATCATAAAATGGAATGACTGGTATCATGAAATGGGTGGGAGTGCACCCTGGATGGTTCCTGCAGATCCAAAAGTCCATGGGGTGGAGCTGGATTTGATTCAACTCCTTCTGTAAGCCTAAGACTAACCCTAACCAACACAGATAAAAACACAGAGGACAAGGGAGCCTATATTTACTAGAAGGTCTAATTAACATGCAGTTTACAGATTTTTCTGAATCAGAAGTACGCAGGTATGTGGACACAGTCACGAAACTGAGCAGAATAAAGCCAGCACCACAGCCAAAACGTATAGCCAAAACATTGGACACTTTTTTTTTTTTTTTTTTTTGAGGATGCTAATGTGGTGTACTACGTGATCATCTGTCTTAGTCTTGCTTAATGCACTTAACTAGTTACCATATTGCATTAGCCTAGTCAATTATGTATCCAGGCAACCAAACCAAGGGTAGCTTGGTAGCCCACTGGAGCTTTTTCTTGCGTGGAGAGCTAGCTAATGCATTATGATTTGTCTACTTCTGCTGATGTTCATTTTCAGACAGTTAATGGAAGGACTGCACTATTTAAAAAAAGCTCACCAAAGCTTCAACACAATGCATTCCTACAACCTTAGGCAATCATTGCATAGAAAAGGGTAATTACATAAATATTGTTAACAACCGGAGAGTTTGATTTGATTCATAGTAGACTAATGGATAAAACACCGTCTAATTAGAATGATCGAAACAGGAAAATCAGACAAATGTACCATAATTTCCCTTCACGTTCATTATTATGATAATATGCATAGTTGCACTAATGCGTGATAAATATGCCGTTTAGCTTAACCGCAAGCCCGTGCTGTTCCTCACAAATAAAATTACACCCCTTCACACTTCTCCTAAGCACAAACCCGAATACATTAGTGCGGAAGAAAGATGAGGGTTTAGTATATTATATCTGAAGTGGAACGAAACCATGCGGCGGGGAACATCGCTGCTCAGTGTGATGTGATTTAGTTCAATCTCGACGCCAAAGTTTGCTGTGGCGCAGTTTATCTTCTTCCCCGGCAGGAGATCTTCTCCCATTACCATTACATTATGGGGTCCCCTGCTAATCCAACTCTAAACTACATTCATTTCAACATACCCTATATGTTAGATGTGTTTGTGTCTTGAGCGTACTCCATAATCGTAACATCGAGAGAAGAGGTAATAGAGCTTGAAGCGTATTGAGAATGATTCTGTCTCCCTGTAATGCAGAGCTATTAGCCAGAGTTGACTCAAGGGACCAAACTGCTAATATACCACACACACACACACACACACACACACACACACACACACACAGAGTCACAGATTCATCCAGAACACACATGCATGAGCTTAGGGATTCCATAAGAGCCATGATGGCCAGGCAATTCCTGTGTGACAACTGACCTAAATTTATAATCTCTCTTTTGCTGTCTCGCTCTGTTTCAGTCCTGTCTGGATTTTTTCATTCCACTCACTTTTCCATCTCAGTCTTGCCATCTTACTTTCCACTCACCTGTCTTCCTGTCTGTATCTGCTGATGCATTTATCTATGAATAATGCATACTGCAAAATGCCACATCGCAAAGTGCATCTTCCTGTCTTTTTGTGGCTGTAAGTGTAAGTGCGATCAGCGTGTATTTGTGTACATGCTTTTACATCTTGGTGTCGACATCTGAATAGAAATTTCTCACACTTCTGACCTTATATGGATATTTGGCTGGTCTCCACAAGGAAAACTGCTTTTACTGCAGCTTTTATTTAAGAAAACAAAAACTAGGGGCTAAAAGGTTTCTCTTTGGTTACTGAGGTTAAAGGTAAGGTTAGATTTGGATGCAGGCATGGCATTAGTTAGCTGGATTAATCATTATGTTAATGGAAGGTCCTCACAAGGATGGTACAACAAACGTGTGTGTGTGTGTGTGTGTGTGTGTGTGTGTGTGTGTGTGTGTGTGTGTGTGTGTGTGTGTATACATACGCTAATCAGCTATAACATTACCACTGAGAGATGGCACGAGGATGCACTGTGGGAAGAAGGCAATCTGGCGGAGGTAGTGTGATGCTCTGGGCAATGATCTGCTGGGAAACCTTGGGTCCTGGCATTCACGTGGATGTTACTTTGACACGTACCGCCTATCTAAACATTGTTGCTGACCAAGTACACCACTTCATGGCAGTAGTATTGTGTAATGGCAGTGGCCTCTTTCAGCAAGATAATGCATCCTGCCACTCTGCATAAAATTGTTCAGGAATGGTTTGAGGATCTGTGGGACGTGCTGGACAAACAAGTCTGATCTATGGAGGCCCCACGTCGCAAATTACAGGACTTAAAGGATCTACTGCTAACGTCTTGGTGCCAGATACCACAGCACACCTTCAGAGGTCTTGGGGAGTCCATGCCTCGACAGGACAGAGCTGTTCTGGCAGCACAAGAGAGATGTATACAATTTTAGGTAGGTGATTTTAATATTATGGCTGATGGGTGTACATGTGTGTGTGTGTGTGTGTGTGTGTGTGTGTGTGTGTGTGTGTGTGTGTGTGTAATCCTGCATAACTCAATTCCCATCACTAATCTGTGAATGAAATAGCCAATGATGAAAAAACAATCCCTATTAGAGCGTGACAAAATTCTAAATGTTTAAGTGTGCTTTGCAGTAAAAAAAAAAAAAAACACTTTTTCTTGTTGAATAGCTCTGCAGAGAAAAGAGAGCAGAAGTGAAGGAGAGTGATGAAAGAGATAGAGAAGTCCCTATAAGACTGCCATGTCAGAGCGGCAACATCTTGAGCGATAGCGATTGTCAAATCAGCTTCTTGCAGCCCTCACTAAAGACTATAAAATGCTGACGTGGAAGAACAGACAACTCTGTCCTTTTCTCAAAACCCCCAGACTCTCTCTCACTCCTCTACCTTCCATGCTCTCTGTACTGTCAGCAGAATCACCCCTCCATTTTCTGCTTATTCTATCCTTCCCTATCTTTTCAGCAAGGAAGTGCAAATGACGTCCACAAAGGGCCAAAAGAGTGAGAAGAAAAACAGACATCTGTGTTTGGAGAGAGGGAGAGAGAGGGGGCAGAAAGATGAGATGAATGACAAGAGAAAGAGAGGAAGCTCTGGGAAGGGAGGGAGGGAGTAAAAGGAGCAAGGTCATGAAGAGAAAGAGAAAGAAGAGCAGAATAAAAAAGCAAAAAAATAAGCCCACGCAATTAGCGCATTCACACGCTGCCTTAGGCCCATTCTCTTGCTCCCTCGCTCTCTAAAGCTTTTACATCCCATTTTGTTCTCTTTCGCTCTTTTTTTTTATCTATTCCCTCCCTCCCTCCCACCTTCAAGTTTTCCATCTCTTTGATGGTTTCATTATAACGATCTGTCTTGTTTCATGTTCTGAGTACTGCAGCAGATGAACAGGTGAACGGAGGTGAGGGGAGCAGATGGAAAGAAAAACGGATAGAGTGGGAGAGAAAAAGGCAGAGAGAAAGAAAGAGGGGGGGGCATGGGTGAATAGAGAAAGACAGCAAGAGAGAGAGAGAGAGAGAGAGAGGGAGAAAGAGCATTTCCAAGACAGAGAGACAGAGACAGATTGCAGTATTTAACTGGCTGCCCTGGGGAGCTGCTGTAGGTGATGAGAAGAAGGAGAGAGAGAGAGAGAGAGAGAGAGAGAGAGAGAGAGAGAGAGAGAGAGGTGTTACCCAAGTTAAACTTGCCACTGAAGCACACTGTAATTTTCTAACCGTAGTTTATGGTTAGGCACTGCAACACCCCTCCAGGCCACTTTTTTTTTTCCTAGCTCCTGTTACACTCTCTGCTTTCAGACACTTGCATCTCTCCTGCAACAGATGGAGCTCAGCTTCCTGATCCATTATGAACTGCTCTTCCCTAAACAGTGACATCAGTACTCATTCCTTATAGAGAGAATAATGAAAAATCCTTAGAACCAATCAGTTTCCTACATGTAGAAAAGTAAAAAAAAAATGTTTTGTGCATTGCGCATTGTACCACAACTATGGCTTCCATAAACTATCCCTACCATAAAGGAAAGTCCATCCTGAAACACATTAAATTGAAATATTTGGCATGATTCTGGTACTGATTTGTTGGTTGGTGCTGTATTCTTGTCATTCCCGTGAGAAGTTAGTAAACTCCATAGTTACAATGGAGTTTAATAAGAGCAGAAATATCAACAACCTCAAACATAACATAAAGGTAAAGATAAAGGTCAGGTTTTGCGTTTAGCTTCAAAAGACAAACGACAAAAGGCTTATTTTATCACTTAGCATTTCCCCACAACATCAACTGTCATATTAATGAATATCCAGAGTAGAAGTAGCGGAAACAGTAAATGCTCTCATCTCTATTTTTCAGAATGAAGTGCAGCTATATGACATAGTTGCGCTGAATTATAGCGAAGACTCGCTTAGCAATCTACACGTCCGCACAGCTCAGTTCAGTGTGGTTATTAATTTTTTTATCCACGTTGGCTAGCAGGAAAGATGGCGGTCGCTTGTAATTTGCACAGAGTTGGACCCGGCTTAACTTTTCTTTCTGCGCCACGACTGAAGTTCTTGTTGCTCGCTACGCCACAATCCCTCATGCATTTTCCACTACTCCACACTGGATGCGAATGGGAGCGAAATTTCAGGTGACGAATTCGCAGGCAGTGGACACGTCCTGCAAGATTAAAGTGCTGCTGCATTGCTCTGTTTAGGTAGAAATGAATTCCCAGTGGTGCCCCTTTCATCAGGCAGTCGCATGGCATGGAAACTGATAATCAAAGTTAAAAAATCAGACAGCATGTCGATGAAAAAAATTTAAATTCAAAAAAGTAAACTCAGAATTCCATTACAAAATAATTCTTGGATGGCATTGACAATCACAAAATGAAAAAAAAATGAATCTGCAAGTTGTTCAGGATGAATCTTTTGTTTAACTTTATCATTGTACCCAAGAAATCAACACATGAATAGGGATGCACTGATTCCATTTTTCCATTCTGATACAATATCGGTACTAGAGATTTCAACCAATACTCGATACTGATCTGATAGTGATATGCGAACAGGACCCGAACATTGGCAAGCTTCTATTGCCAGTGAAAATGAAGTCTCAGAGGTGCGATGGCAAAGTGCTTTAAGACAATTTGCATATCACGTTCATTTGCAGTGTCTGTGTCATATCAGTCAACGTAACATCCCACGTGACAACATTGCTACAAGAAAATCTTATCAGGCAGAGAGAGAAAAAACACAGATCCCTAGTCCATGTCAGTGAACAAGGCGGCAAATTGTTTTTTTTGTTTGTTTGTTTTTGTTTGTTTGTTTGTTTGTTTGTTTTCAGATTTTTTACCTTTGGGTTTTCTATTAGCTCTTCTATTAGCTATTAGAAACAAATAATAGTTTTTCACGTTCTTCGTCCTTTCCCCTTCAGTGAATAGGCTTTTCTGCCAGGGGAATTGTATCCGTGTGTGGTTTGAGTGCTGCTTTAGCTAAAAATTTTTTTTAAAAAATTGTGTTTCCCATATCAGCATAGCAACGAGTCAAAAATTGTAAACGTTATGGCTAAATCGTAGATGTTGACACCTCCGTAACATGCATTCACACCATAAAATACGTCAGCAGATCTAGCATGTCAGCCCAGGAGCAGCCACAATACCAATACTCAGCATCAGATCTATGTTTCCATAGTCCTATATAATTTTAACACAAAGACAGAATATGACAAGAGATCAAAACCGAACGAATGTTCAGGTGATACTTTGGGTGATTCATCACAATAAATAAACTAAAAGACTCGTATTCTGCAATATTTCATCAAAATGCATTGACTTTTTTCTGCCTTTAAACGTCTTCAACAGCATCACCTTGCATGTGCAGACAGGGAGACAATACAATTAACCTATAAGATGATATTATTTTTCGCAATCTGCTCCAGACGGTATAGACTAGTGACTCCTATACCACTGTGCTTTTCACCATGTTCCAATATCACACTAGAAGTTAGGAAAACTCAACAGGGTAAATCATTTAAGCTGTGAAAAGACATTATTAAAAAGACTACACTACCAAGACACTAAACAACAGCATGGTTACTGCGCTAATGTGACTTGCACCAAGATTTCCTCATGTCCATAAACCTGTCACTCCAGCAAACTTCTGTGTTTGAATGCAAATTGTGTGAGAGGTGCTTTACTATAAAACACCACCAGAGACCAAAATAAATCTAATAAATCTAAAAAAAATCTTATCGATGAAAAAAGAGCCAATAATTCATCCAACATATCTTGCATTACAAGTACTAGGATAATGGCAAAACTCTGAGTTTACTTGAGTCAGTCAGCAATCAGATTTCTTGCTAAATAAATATGATATAAGCGCATCATATTCAATACATATGAAAATGATGCCCAAAAAAACCAAATGTGTACCATGTGTACAGTACTATTATATCCAGGTTCAGAGGCAAGTCATTAACATAGGAGGGAAACAAAATATAAAATCAATTTCAAACAACTAAATCATAGCACTTCACTCGGTAATATTCCAGTGTAGCAAATATTCAGTAACGTAACACTCCGCTTCCATGAATAACATAGAATGACAAAAATACCCCAAAGCTGACGTTACATTGTGTGCCACAACATACCACCTTCTTGGAACAAAGACGCAACCTATTGGTGATCATCAGCAAAAACAATACACCTGTTGTCATCAGCATTACTTAGTTATGCTAATCCAGTCTTCACTTAAATCATTACACTCATCATTACACACAGATCATTACAATAGCTAATTTTTCTGCCCGAGTTGATGCGAGATTGTTGTTAATGTTTCAGTATGGCAGACGCGTACCAGTTTTAGTCTTGAAAATATCAAATAGACTTTGAATTTGAATTATGTCTCAGATTATCTGCTCATAAGGGAATTACAACTGCAAATAATGTTTGTGTTATTCGTCTGTTCGTCTTCAGTAGTCATGGTGGATCCATCTTGGGAACACTGGGTGTGAGGCTGGGATGGGATGCCAGTTCATTGCAGGGCACCATGCACACACACACACTGACACATGGATACACACCTTGGAGCAAGTTAGACAGCCAATCTACCTGCTGGAAAGTTTTCAGACTGTGGGAGGAATCCGGAGAACCCAGAGGAAACCCATGCACACACAGGGAGGACACTCACCTCCATGCATAATTAGTATCCCAAGCTCAGGATAGAACCGGGGTCGCTGGAGCTGTGAGCTGTGAGCTGTGAGATGCTGCCCATGCCACCCATACTTGCATTTTTTTTAAATAAGCACTTGAATCATGTCACAAAAATACTGCCATAATTTATTGTAGCATACGCTTGTAACCGGTTATAAGGTCATTTCAGATTAATATTCTGTATCAAATTAGTGACATCTCTGCTATGTCACAAACAAAACAATGTAGAGCCAGCCAGTTGTTATCTCAAAATAAATCACTTCACAACAATACAACCTCTCATAACCCTGCCAGGGTTTATTTTACATTTTACTGTTGAATATTTGATTACAATGGCTCAGAAGGTGCTGATTAATTTTCTATAACAGCGTCTCTTGGACAGTTTTAGCGCCTTGTAAGAGCCAGGTTGTTTCTGTCACAGGAAAATCTTCGGGACAGAGGATGTTTTCCAGAGTGTGTTTTCTGGTTCTCTGTCACATGACATGATGCTTTTCTTTCTAGTTCTGGTTGGAGTTCTCATCGGTTGAGTT
>CM074972.1:6116803-6146214 GCA_037577455.1 Pangasius macronema
TTGCTGACCGTCTGTGTCCCTTTATGGCTGCAATTTTCCCATCTTATAATGGCTACTTACAGCATAATAATGCACCATGATACAAAGCCTCTCAAACTGGGTCCATGAACATGATAATGAGTTCAGTGTACTTCAGTGGTTTTCCCATTCACCAGAATCCAATAGAGCACCTTTGGGATGTGGTAGAATGGGAGCTTCTCAGCATGAATGCACATCTGACAAATCTGTGATGCAGTGCTCTCAACATGAACTAGAATCTCGAAGGAATGTTTCCGGCACCTTGTAGAATCCATGCCTGAAAGAATTGAAGCTGTTCTGAGAACAAAGTTGGACTCTACCCTGTATTAGTATGGTATTCCTAATAAAGTGGCTGGTGAGTGTATATATAGAGGTTGACTAATTTACAATTATTTTGCTATTTGCTATTAGATAGCTTGCTTGAGAATTCCCAGTGAGATAGGTTAATATGTTTTTGTTTCTATATTGTCTTATACAAATCATTAAATGCTAAATGAATTATGTCTAAGTTAACACTGTACTGACAACATGTTCAATTTGGACGTTACTAAATTTCACAGATTAATTTGGAAGTTAGTGCGGCAGGCATTGCCTCACAGCTCCAGGATCCCTGCGTCCCCATGGGTTTCCTCCTGATTCTCTGGTTTCCTCTCACGTCATAAAAAACATGGTGGGTTGACTAGTCTAAAATAGGTGTGAATGAGTGTAGGAATGTGTTTGATTGGACTGGTATCCCATCCAGGGCGTATTCCCTCCCACCCAACGTTCCTGGGATAGGTTGACCTATGTGGCACTGGGACCGGTCCTATTTCGCCAATTATTTGAACCTTCGACCTTCGTTGGATACGTCTAATTATTGTGCATTAACGACATAAATTAAATGTCAACATGTGCAGTATTTTCCTAGGAAGTCCTTGGAGCACAGAGCTGACTCCACTGGTGTATCTGCCAAGATGCTTTTATAGAGAATCGTAGAGTAGGTAAAGTGTTTGTATGTGTGTGTGTGTGTGCGTGTGCGTACATGCAGAGTATATACAGAGTATATAAATATAATCTATATTAATATAATAAATATGATTTATTTATTTTGAATTACAATGATAATGCAATAATAATTTAGATTTTTAATTAACATTTATTATTATTATTATTATTATTATTATTATTAGTAGTAGTAGTAGTAGTAGTAGTATTCAAATTAATCACTTTTCTGGGTTCCCCTTGGCTTCCTGGTACCCTTCTTAAATTTTATGATTATAAATGTGAGTTGGTATTAACCACCACTATTTTCTATAACGTTCGTATACCTGAAGAATTATTCTATCTGGTTCTTTTCCACTAGAGGACAGCACTGTGCACCTGTAACCAACACAGTCTGCCATTTCTGCAGTTCATCATGGCAAATTCAAAAACTGCACCAGGTGAGCGAGGTGATATTTCACTAGTATTGCAACGACAGTAACCAAGTCCACATGCATCACTTCCAAAAATAAGTCACCTGAAACACTTCCAAATCTTCCCACAAATCTAAACAAAAGACCAGTGGACATTATTTTCATTTACTTTCATTTGTAGTTTGTAGACTGTGATAGGTGTAAGTAAGTCCAGTTAGCACAAAGCACAGCTGGTTAATTGTGCTTTGGCTTTCCTCTCCTTTAAAGTCTCACCTACTAAGTTCAGTCTAAAGGGGTCTATGGTAAGCATGGCTCCCACAAACCCTTTGGAATAGAAGTTCATGTCTCAGGGCAGCTAAAAGTTGCTTCTCAGTGTCCATGAAAATCTCTGTTTATACGGCTGAAAATGCACCCCTTGATTTAGACATACGGTATATTCAAGTTGTTAATTCATGTTATATAAATCATCATAAATAAAATAATTTCTTCTACAGTGAAAGAAACATATAGACACCAAAAGAGTTAACTTATTTTTCTTATATTTTATTGAATCTTCTCTACTAATTTTTTTCTCAGTCCACATTTTCATATTAATCACTACTATGTTAGACCAATTTCCCCTTCACTGCAATAGCAGTCAACTACTTAAGAGCTCAAACCCAGACCTTCACTCCAACTCTCGTATACTGCCGATTCCCAGGAAACTACATGCCTTTCTTTATAAAATGATGAGATTTCTGGGTTTTTAGATGTCACTGGGGGGCATCATAACATTCACATATTTAAATATTGATGATTGACACATGAATTTGTAAGTAGGAGTAAGATAGGAATGCACAACATTTTTGAACGTTACATATTAACTGATTGCTTCAGCCATGCTTTTCCCATTAGATTAAATATTAGTCATCGTAGGAACTTAACATGCCAAGACATTATGCTCTGACAGTCATATTGCCCTGAGCTATACATTAAATATCCACACAGTCGATACAGGTAAGATTATTAAGAGAGATGGAGAGTCGGTGCTGTGGTTGGAGCTCTCATTAGAAACACATCTCTAACTCTATCTGTACATCAAACACAGTTTTCTTTTCTTTTTTTAATACTAAAAAAAACAAACAAACAAACAAACATTAATTATTATAAGAAGAGCTTGATCTCAACTCATTGGCAAAAAAACATCACAAAAATTAAAATAACACCTAAAAAAAAAAGGCCACAATGCTAAACAGTATGTCACCTTTAGGTGGTGTTTGTTGGAAAAGAGGAGCAGTTCGGAAAGAACTGTAACTGAATGAAGTGAGCACACAGAATAATGCCAGAATGTCCGATAATGTTGTGTACTGAGAGAGAGAGAGAGAGAGAGAGAGAGAGAGAGAGAGAGAGAGAGAGAGAGAAGTGGACAGAATGATAAGACTTTGAAGTGGCAACATTTAAAAGACAGGTAGAAGTGGAAAGAAGATATGGTATGAGTTACTGTAGGTGCTTTTGGTGAGAATACAAAGTACTTGAGGAAGTGTGCAGGACAGAAGGCACAGTGGCTTGGAGTGTAATCTTTAACGACCACCACGTCAGGGGCTACCAAACTCATAAGGTGCTCTACACACAAAACAACACATGCACGTTTATATAGTAAGGCCAGCAGTAACAATCAGTACCCATCTTTATCAGTCAGTGGCACAAGAGGCAGGAGTAAGGTACAGCTCATTCAATCACACTATCTGATTTTGGGGTAGAAACGTGTGAGAATGCCATAAACATTAATAGTACAGAAAGCAGGGAGTCAGTCCCTTATATTTCAAGTCAGTCAAACTGACAACAAACTGATATGTCCTTGACACACTTTTTTTGCAACAATTAATAAATAAGTTATCAAATACATTACGATGCCAACACTTTAGTGCTGAAAACTAGAGTTTGATTGCATGCCTGATTAGATCGATAGTTGATAAGTTGATTTCATCAACATTTTTCTTTTGATTGATTGATTGACCACTTTATAGTATGATTAGGAACAGAGATTTGAATCTGCAGCATTACTTCAAATGAAAAGTGACTCAATATAAACAATAACTCTTAAACAAAAGGTTTGGTCTATAATTCAAAGGCAAATGAAAATCTACTTTGGGAAAACAATGAACTTTGCACAGTGTTTTTAAGACATTCCAAACCAGTATTCTACCACAACCATTATTATTACTGATAATTGATATCACTTTTTTATTCTTTAAGAACTCTTCTTAAAATAAAATGTAAAAAAAGAAAAACATTTAAAAAAGAACTTTTTTTCCTCTTTTTTTATCTTTATAAAAGCTACACATTTCTATTGGGATGTCTATGAAGGTGTTAGTGATTTTATTATTAATGTTTCTTATTGTTTCCTTAAAAAACTATTGATCTTAAAGATGCCATAGTTATTATTATTATTTTGTTGGATTTGCCCTGATGCTTAGGGACCCATGTCTTTCTCGTCTCGAAGAAAAGAAAAAGTAGGAATGACTGATTGGGACTCAGTCTCTTTGAGTTGGACTCAATGTTTCATTCGATATATGAAAACTGGACCTCAATCCTTCTTAATGTCTCCTCAGTGATCATGATCCAGTTTCATCCAAAAAAAAAAAAATCATAGTGGTATTTCTGATGTAAACACTGCAATTTGTTCTCTGTCAGCTGGCCATCTGTTCTCATGTTTCAAGTCCAATGTTCCACTCCTTTAGGCGCAACAGACAGGTCACCGAAATTGCAGCCACAATGTTCCAGAACTATCTTACCTTTAGAGTTCTTATACATAAATTGGAATATACTGTATATATGAAATATAATTTCCTGTGTCGTAGAATTCCCCTAAAAATAAATACAGCACCAGGCACTGAGACAGAATGAAGTAGAAGACGTCTTGTTCACTAGAAGAATGCCAGACCTAGCTGACAGTATATGTGGGGAAAATATTATTTGCTCTGTTGTGTATTGTTAAAAATGGTCATCATCAGTACCATTTAGTCATCACAGTATACTGTGCATACAGCCTGGTAAAGGTATGGTAAGAAATTCCGCCATCCATTTGGTTAATGGTGCAAGTGTTGCCAAAATGCAAAATTCAGTCAGATGGATGTTGTAGACTACACTGGCTTTTATGTTAAGCCAGCCTTTTCTTCATTTAACACAAGATATTATATTACAAAAAAAAAATCTCATTATTATTCAGTTTAATGTTTCTGGGTTTTTTTTTTTTTTGCTCTTCCTGTTCTAATGATTACCATTTCCAGATGCTTTTGACATGGGAATGTCTCACAGTAGAAAGAAATATAACTTGGCAATTACCTTAAATGACAAAAATAAAGAAAAAAATATATATATAAAAAAACAGCAGTCAAGAAGGCCTCGGGACTCCTGAAGGCTAAGACTAGCATAGAATACTGGATATATGTCTGTGTGCAAGTCTGTGACTATGTATGAAACTAGGACATGATGTCCTTGTGTTGGAAAGAACATGATCAGCCTCATTTTAGTTTTCTGTGTCTAATTTTTCCAATAGATCCTTGAATCTAGCTCTGTGTTCCTCTGGGGCACTTTAAATCGCTCAGTTCTTCACAAGCTTTTCCCTGTCCTCAGGCAACTCCTCTTGCATCATGTCTGATAGATCCTTTGTCATGCCCTGTTGATGGGAGTTATCTTCAAGGTTGCTGTTTGTTTCCTGTCCATCCTCTATTTCTTTTATTTCATGATCATCTGTGTTCTCCAGTTTGCCATCTCCTTGTTTAAGCCCTTGTTTGGTGGGTTCCATCTCTAGGTCCCCATCTTCCAAGCTGACCCCATTTTCAGACCTTGACCTGTATTTTATCCAGTCATCCATGGCCATGATTTCATCCCCTTCACTGAGGAACTTCCACAGTGCCAAAGGGTCATGGTTCATTCCATACAGGGTCAGCCTGGGAGAGTGGTTGTCAGTTGCTACAATGCCTCCCCGTTTACGGCGGGACTTGCTGGTGTGGTTGACTTGAAGATGCATCGCCATCAGCTCCGAAGAAGAGGTTCGAAATGGACAAAACACACACTGATTTAGAGTATCTCCATCTCCTTTTGTTCCCCCTGCTGGGCTATCAGAGCTGCTTACTGCTCCTCCAACTTGTTCCACTGCACCTACACTAGACACAGGGCGGCGAGAGAGGTCTAGGGGTCCACATTCTTGGGAAGCACTAGAGTTGCTGCTGCCCTGATATCCATTTGCTGGCATCATACGACTTGTAACAAGTGGCTTACGTCTGGATATTTTGGGTATTTTTGGAGTAGGTGTCTCACCTCTCCATCCCCTTTCTAGTCCTCCTGGATACAGTTCCTGCATCATACCAGACAGAAAACAGTACTGACTCTCCAAATTTCTTTCCTTTTGAACTTCTCTGGACTTCAGATGACTCTCTTTTTGTTCTGTGGATCCTTGGGCCAAGGTCTGGCTATGCCTGAATGTGGGGAATGAGCCCTGGTTTGTGGTCGAGGTCCGATGCTGTTTCTCTCGTGGAGAGCCAGTCAGTGAGGGAGTGAGGGTCGAAGATGAGGAGCTAGAAGAGTTTGCCATTGCATTTCTCTCACGATGATGCCGCTGTAGATGGTATTTAAGAGAGCCAGACTGGGTGCCAGCATAGTCACAGTGGGGACACTTGTATGGTCTCTCACCTAAAAGAGAGCATACATCAAAATAATCATTACAGGAATAGAATTTGCAGTTTTACTCAATAACAGCAGATGGCACTCTTTATCATTTTTGACAGGCTGAACTTCTTTGAAAATATTACAATTTAAGTGACTGCTGTGGTAGAGCTACCTCAGAGAAGAGAGTGAATGTATTGTTGCATAGTGAATTCCTTACATGTATGACTTAATTACTTGTAGCAGCCTCACCTGTGTGTACACGTAGGTGTACTTTAAGGTGATGGGAAGAGCGGAACGATTTACCACAGTAGGGGCAATCCTTCATTCCTGTACCTCGCACCCGCTCTCTTGAAGGTCCAAAAGATGCTGCTCTCAGACCATTGTCTCCTGGGGTAAAAATGAAAGGATTAAATAAAAATGTTATACATTTAGATACAAGAGTAAGACAGATATGCTGTGAAATTAGAACCTTCCCTTATATTAATACTATTTTTGGACCAGAAGGGAAAGAAAATATCAGTGACATCAACAGAAAGCATTTGAGGTCTCGTTAAGATTAGGTACTTGGTTAGAAACGGCATGAATTAACTGTTAGAATCACTAAAAGATTAATAGATTATGCAAAACTCATAACAAACAACAAAAGCAAAAGCATCTTAAGAAAATCAATAAATTGGCTTTTTAAATATATATTTTATTAGATTATCCTTACCAGAGAGATGTGCTATAGAAGAATGGAAACCTCCAGATGCCCCCACTCCTGACTGGAGCTGTTGAGATTCTAGTCTGCCTTCATTTCTGTGTCCTCGTCCTTCTCCTGCTTGGAGTCCGGCAGTTTTTTGTACACCATCCTCTTCTTTTCTAACACTCACATGTACACTTCGATACTTCCGCGGTCTCTGAGAATGAACACGAGCATGAGCTACTACCTGCTGAAGATTCTGGAAAAGCTTCCCACAGTCAGGACATTCCCAAGGGGCCCTGGAGGCTTCCAGGTCCTCTTTGAAGCCAAGGCCACCTAAGTAGCCATGCATCTGCTCAGCGTCCCCAGCAACATTGCCCTGTGAGGAAGGGTATTGGTGCTGCGCCTGGGATCTCTGCTGCTGCTGGCTCTGCTGCACCGCAGCCAGTCTATGCGCAACTAATTCCCACATAGCTGCCTGTTCTCGTCCATCCAATACCTCTGCTCCTCCTCTCTCTCCACCGTTACCTATCTCTGCCACCTGCGCCACTGCCTGAAGGCGTTCCATGCAACTAGCGCCACTACTGTCATTTGGCAACCTGAGGTAACCCCATACTGAAGATCTGCTTGATCCTTCACTGAGTTCGGACCTCTCTGTCCTATTCCCTGTCTTTGCACTTCCACCTGCCACACTGTGTGCCAGGAGCACATTAGAATAGAGAGCTCCTAAAGCATGGTTCCCAGCAGGACCTTTGGAATGTTCAGACCCTGAAGGTCCCAGATCTCCTAGACCAGCCTTCAGGCCCAGTTTGTTGAGGTGCACTTTCATATGGTTCTTGAGGAACCAGGGCTCCTTAAATCCACGGCCACAAACCTGGCACTTGTGGTCAAGAGAGGCCTTGTGCTTGCGCATATGACCCTTCAGGAACCAGGACTGGGTAAACCGCTGACCACAAGTCTCACAACGGAAAGCTGGAACAGCAGGTGCTTGTGATGAAGGTGTTTGTGGTTGCAATGTGATTGGGCGGGAAGGGAAGGCAGGATGTGGCACAGGCTCTTCAGGTGGGTGGCTTTCCTGTAGGTGAATAGCTAGACGTTCCTCCTTATTGGCTGAGAAGGGGCACAGTGTACACTTGTATGGGTTGTGGAGGATCCGCACGTGACGAGCTAGCTCAGAGGCCGTGCGGAATTTACCCTTACATGCATGGCAGCGGAAGGAAAGGGCTGCCACTGGAGGGATGGGATCTTCCATGAGGGCAGACCCTAATGGAGAAAAGGTTGAAGAGACTGGTGCTTCTTCTGTTAGAGGTGGAGTCAGCGGTGTGGTTTCATCCATTTCGAAATGAGAATTGACTGTTTGACAAGGATCCTCTGGTACATTCTCTTCTCTCTGATTCTGGTGAAATGATTTGTATATTGAATTCGGATTGAGCCTCCTGTGTTTTTGGATAACAGTATCACTGAAATGATTTTTCTCTGGTTTAGCATGCGCAGTTCTGTACAGGGAATTAGGCTGGCGGTCCCTGTCCAAACTATGAGCTCGGGCATGCAGGGAGAGAATGCTCTGAAAGCGGAACCTCTTCCCACAAACATGGCAAGGGAACCTGAGGCCGGGGCCACTGGTAGAACCACCTTGGACAGCCACACCTTCGTTGTTGAAAAGCTGCAGGTCTAGTTCATCATTGCAGGTGGCATTGTCTCCAGATGTAAGAACCTGCTCCAGTGCTCCAAACACAGGTGGTGGTGCAGATGGAGTGGCTGGAGGACTGCTGTCTGAAGAGGGAGTACACAACTGCTCTTCCTCTGGAAACAGTGCAACAACTGTAGTGGGGGATGGTGGACCTGACAACTCCTCATCCTCATCTTCATCTTGCTGGTTGGCATCAGCAAAAGGTGACAGTTGTGTATATGGGTTAGTTAGAGGGCTAGATTGGGCAGAGTGAGGGCTTTGGGGTAAGGTGTGAGGGCTGTCATCTAATGAGGGCATTGAGGGAGGGGACAGGGGTACCTCAGAGGAGAGGGCAATCACACATTCTCTAGGAGAATCCATACTCTGTGCCAGACAGAGAGTGACAGTGGTCAGAAACATGAAAAAGGTGGCATGCCCATAATTATGACCATGCTTTTCTTATATAGAAGAGTGGGTACTCACTAGTAGTGTGTGTATTCCATCATTTGCTTCCTTAAATGAGAGAGGATGTACGTCCGAAATGGTCTCTGACACCACCTACAAAACAGAAACAAGTGTGTATGCACTTGCACTGCGATCACACTTCTTTCTGATTATTAGAAAATTATTTAATTTTTTTGGTTAATATTCTACATAATAATATGATCTTAGTGTTTGTTGTGGGTATTGTATGCATGAGCATGCATGCCTGAATAGTATGTAAAAGCTAAGGGTACAGCAGGACACAAACTATCCTAAACAGGATGGGCGCGAGATGTTTTGATTTCCCCACACACCCTTCCTGCTCACACACACACATATATAGTAGCTGTTTAAATAAGAAAGAAATTATAATCTATTACCCACTCCCACAACCCAGTCAGAAGTAACTGTGTAACGTAACAATCACACATGCAATGACACCTTCATTAACACGTACAT
Organism: Pangasius macronema; assembly: GCA_037577455.1. Lineage (NCBI taxonomy): Eukaryota > Metazoa > Chordata > Actinopteri > Siluriformes > Pangasiidae > Pangasius > Pangasius macronema. The sequence continues at coordinate 6,126,159 of CM074972.1, forward strand.
GCACACATATACACACCAGGACAAGAAATATGCTCTGCATGAGGACATGTTCAGACAGAGCATAACAAAATGCTGAAAGAAAACTGAGCTCATTAATAATTGTGGCAAAAATCTGCTGAATAGAGGAACATGTGTGGGTGCATCTGTGTTTCTGTATGTGTGAGTCACAGTTTGTGACAGTTTGTGTTTTTCTGTGTTGATGACAGTATGTTTCTATTTTTGAACAGAGTGAGTGCATATGAATATAGGTAATTGTGTAAATGTGATTGGTGAGTGTGCATATGAGATAAACGTGGCCAGTTGGCATTTTAGTTCAATCACGTCTCTGTCACTACAATATCAATAGCACTCTCTCCTGCCCTCCTTCTCTCCTCTTTAATACACCATTATTGTTCATTCTTTTCTTTCCATCTTTTCACCTCGATAGACTCCCATCCCCCTCTCCTTTTCTCTCTCTTTCACTCCTCCTCCCTCTATTACTCACTAATTTTCTTTCATTCTCTCTCTCTTGCATCGCTGCCAGTTGGCACTATGCCAGGGAATGCTGCTATCAGCTGGTAGATTGGGGCCTCATAACATGGCGAAGGGAGAAGAGAAAGAAGGGAGCGAGACAGACGGAGAAAGGGAAAGAGGGGGGCTTGGAGGAGAGACTCACATCTGAATGAGCCATATTTGAGTGGTAATTTTCTCATGAAAAAGGGGGCACGAAGCATTCCCTGCTCTAGTGTAAAGGATGCTGAACCTCTTTGGTCTGATGGTATTATTTTCATATGAATATTGTTTGTGCCAATGCATTGTTCCGCCATGACTGATTATGTTTGCGTCTGACCAGGCCTGTCATTCTAATAAAGGTTTTTTTTCCCCCTGAATTTGGATAGAAGGAGTGATAAGGTGCTAGACAGAGGGGGAGGGGAAAGATGAAGGCAGGAGAGTGATAAAGCAGCACGCACAAATAATACACACACACATTTGCAATATGGCAGCAAGTCACCAGATGATTCATGCATGTTAAACACCCTTGTCCGAATGGCCACATGGTACACTACGCTGGAACAACATAGTTTTTGCCAACTACTACTTAAAAGAAAAAAGTAAATTAAGACAATATGTGGGCCATGCCCACTTCAAGTTTAAATTCGAACACAGATACAGATACAGATACAGGCACTAAGCAGATAGATACTCTATCACCGTAACGTGATGTAGGGATCATGTGACTTGTAGGATACAAAAACGAGAGTCCTTGATTTGAATTAGTGGACATCCTCCAGACTTCAATCTTGCGAGTAGATATCTTACTGGACACTGCCATTCATACAAATCAAAGCTTATTATATACCACTGAATGTTCTTTTCAAGGAACAGACTGAGGTTCTTACTTGCATAACAACTATAATGACTAAAATAACAACTGTAATAGGTGTAATTATTTTTTGTCATTGTACCCGTCTTAATTATCGTACGTTTAACGGGTGACAGTTGGAGGAATTAAGAATATACATTTTTAGACAGACATAAACTGACATTAATATTGCTGAAACCATTCTAATACCATGTCAGTCAAGGAATTGTATAGCAGTTAGAAACATTTAAAATGGTTTATGGTGACCTTAAAACCTAGAGTAGGGCTCCCATTTGTTTATAATATTTTTAAAACTACATGCTTGAGTGAATAGTCATACCTGATGACTTCAGTTTGGAAACAGATAGTATAGATAGTTGATTCAGATACGTGAATGATATAGAAATGGATGCATTCCTAGTTTATTAGATCACACATTTACTGGATTCGCTGTTCTAAATCTGTATACTCTGTAACCATGTAATGTATCTAAAGGATGAACAAGCGGCTATTCATGCAGTGTGTAACAGATGCCCTTGAGAAAATTTATGTGAAAAGGGTGTGTGTGCTCGTGTGTCTTTGTGGGTGTGTTGATGTGCCTCTGTGTGTTTGTGTCTCTGCCTGTACCAAAATCGTTGGGTATGGATTATACTATGCTCATCTCGTTGGCTGTGTGTGGCTGGGTTTGTTTGTGCATGTGCATGTGACTTGGACTTGCGGCATTCGCCTATGGTCACAGGGCAAGCTTACACACAGACGCAATTCATTTCCTTTTTTTTTTTTTTTTTTTTAAATCTTGGCCTGCACTTAAATCTTTGCTTTACTCCTCACTCTCTTTCTCTTTTTCTTTTGCACATGCATAACACACACATAGCAGTGACTTTGAAACACACACATCATTTTTCTTTTCTCTCCCACTCAGTTTCTGCACCTCAGCCGCTCCCTCTCCTGCAATCTGTCTCAGGGTGCCCGTGCGCTTACTTTCAATACTCCTACCTCATATTTTGAGAGTTGGTGGTTTCATTATGTCTAACAACAAGCATTAAAGGAGCACTTACAATGGGCCTCATTTATCACTCAACTTTTAGGCCAGGGCTCAAGGTCAGCTCCATAGAAGTTGATGCCATTATAGATATACAGTCTAATCTCTGAAAATGCTATTTCTGTAATTTCTTTCAAAATCTAGTCATGCAGAAACATTATTGTTTTGCTACATTTCTAACACCTAGTTTTGAAAACCTCTGCTACCTGTTGCTATTTCACAAGGCCTTGTGTTTTGCAGTGAGTAGACATGCAGCTGCTAAGTCTGAAACGTCAGAGTGAATCTGTGTTAATGGCGTTTGTGTTATACTCAATAAATTGCCAGTGTGTAAATGCGGATACCAAAAACAAAATGTACAGAATATCACATAGTATGTCTATTAGGTCAGAGTTCATTTAAAGCTACAAGTGAAACTTTTTGAGTGTGTGGGTTTGGTAAGCCTTGTACCGGAAATGCAAGTCGTTATTAACCACACACACCTATAAGTGCTGCTCTGGCAAAACACTAGTTTCGCTCACTTTTAATTTGGAAAGTAGGTCCTAGATTCTGGTTCTGGACATCTACTGCCGTAACCCACTTGACCCAGCTCACTAGTTAGTTAAGTCCTCATATATGGTCAGTTGGGTGGGTTGAAATGAGTAATAATAAGAAACTGCAAAGCATTAATTTGCACTTCCCAAAAACAGTTTATGTCCAAGTCTCATCCTTGCTTCAGTGGAGAAGCTCACCTGGATACTGTAGACTTGTGCCTCTGCTGTAATCATAAAGACTTTTGTACTCATCCCAGGATGCTTATTCACACTGTGCTCGTATCAAACAAACAGCATTTTCAACATAGTACTGTTTCACTTTAGTTTTCTACACGTGTGTACTGTCTGGTGTGACCCAGAAGAGGCTGGGTTCCCTTTTAAGTTTGGTTCCTATCAAGGTTTCTTCCCCATGTGATCTCAAGGAGTTTTTCTTTGCCCCTGTTGCCTCTGGTTTGCTTATTATGGACCTAAAGCTCATCCAAAATTCAGTGAAGCTGCTTTATGACCATTATTGTTAAAAGCGCTATACAAAAAAAAAAAAAAACTGATCTTAGTACTAAACCTCCTGAACTCCAAGGGACAGTGGATAGTTCCACACCTCCGCTCCTCAGGCTTACAGCATACTATTAACTTAACTGTTTTTCTTTTTTTTTTTCTCATCCAGATACTGTGTCAGAGACTTGGAAAAAGCACATAGAAGATTAATTCTTAGTAAGTAAAGTAAAGTTCCGAGCCCCAACACCTCCCTTTAAAAGGAACAAATGGGAGGTAATGCGACTGGCTGAGCTCTGATTACATATACGAATCAGAGGAATTAGGGCAGTGATTTGTGCATGCTTGCATCAAATAAACAAAATCTATGCTAGGATGTTTAAATATACACAGGGCAGGCCATGTGAACCTTTCCATTGACCTTCCCATTTTATTTTTTTTTATCTATTGTTAACTAAAGATAGCATTTGCTCATTTCTGATGAAACACATCAGCTGGAACGGCAAGCCTGTGGCATTTTTGCAATATGTGCAAAGCTCTTTCCACAGACCCAGGAGGGATGTAAGAGAGGTATCGCTTCCTCTGTGGGGGAGTACGAGCAGATCTACCTCCAGCTGAGCGTTAATTGCCCAATTAAACCAATCAGAACTTTCATTAGTAAAGTCGGCTTTATAGTTCCAACAGATGCAACCCTGGAACGCATCTGCCTACCGTTTTAAAAAAGAAACGTCCAAATGAAGCCGCAGTCACACTGCCACTCGAGGTTGACGAGGTGGCCTTTTTGCTAAAAGTTAGCACCTATACCAGGGGTTCTCAAACTTTTTGCAGCAAAGGAAACCTTTAACATTCAAATAAATTTCACACCTCATCCCCAGCTATTCAAATACTATGCTCATTATTTAAATGTGTACAATAACATAGAGCATTTTATTCCTGAAATTTCCACTAGTAGAACACATGAGGCCTACTTGCAGAAAAAAAAGGGTACTAAACTACACTTTTCCTTGTTTGTACTCTTATGGGTACTTCTTTTGTTCCTTTATTATTTATCTTTTGTCTGGTTTAACATGTGTGGTGTATGTAGTGTACCTTTAAATTTTTACTCCGAAAAATTAACTACAGTCCACATATGCACCTTAAGTCATTTTTTTAAAGGTAGACTACATCCACATTTCCAGTTCCTGAAAGATAGATATTAAAGGTACAAAAGATGTACCCTTGAGGCGACAAGGTAGAGTTTAGTAGTATTTATTTTTTTTTTCTGAGAGTGTGCCTGAGAGTTACTGAGATTTTGTCAGAAAAAAAGTGACCAGTCTAACAGGCTAACGATTGTAAGAATTCAATAATAAATATATTAACCTGGATAATAATGGGTTGTGATTTCAAGCACTCACAAAGTAAGAAAAAAAAATTAGGCTACGAACCCCCAGGCTATGCTTCACGGACCCCATTTTGAGAATCTCTGACCTACACTCTCAGGAAAAAAAGTACTAAACTGCACCATCAAGGGTACATCTTTTTGTACGTTTGCTATCGACATTTCACCTAGAAACATGGATATAATGTGCTGTTTAAAAAGATTTAAGGTACATAAACAGACTGTAATTCATTTGTGGAGTAAAGCTTTAAAAGATCTCATGCATACACCTAGGGAAAAAGATACATACTAAAGGTGAAAAAAAAGGTCTCCGCTTGAGGGTAGCACCCCAGTGACAAGCAAGGGTACAGTTTATTACCCTTTTTCTGATCCTGTCGGTCCAAGTTGACATTACTTATACACCTGTGAGTTTTTGAGCTTTTGCATAAGTGACCAGTCAGATCATTGAGCTCTAAGAACTCAATAAAATGTGTAACTTTGATAAAAACAGGTTGTGATTTCCAGTGCTAACAAACACTAAAAGATCTCTTGATTTACAGTGTAGTAACTCTATGGTATAGGTGAGTGGATCTCCTGGAACCAGTAGATCCACTCACCTATACCATAGAGTTACTACACTATAAAACAAGAGATCTTTAAGTGTTTGTTCTTTAAAGGTGCCTACAGGAATCTTGTTGGAGACGATTTTTTTGAAACATGATTGCTTCATGAAAGAACATTTATCTGATTTCCATAACTTTGATCAAAACGGGTTGTGATTTCCAGCGCTAACAAAGTGAGGGGAAAAAGAAGAACTGTATNTTAGTGTTTGTTCTTTAAAGGTGCCTACAGGAATCTTGTTGGAGAAGATTTTTTAGAAACATGATGGCTTCATGAAAGAACCTTTATCTGAATTCCAAGTGCCTTTTAGTCTTACATTTTGTCACCTCACTTTTAAAAGGTTAGCTGGAAGCCTCAAGGGGAAAATAATACCCCCTCATGACTGCCTAGATTGTGCCACCTTCGAAAGTTAATAAGAAAAAAAAAAAAGCTACGGTTTAGAGGGAAAGCTGGACAGGATTTGGGATTTGGGATTGTGTCCTACTTTAAGGAGCGGAGGGCGACATTTGATGACATGTCCGCTCGCTTATCTCGAGAGGAATTTCCACCACGGCCTTTGGGCGTCAATAACGCGCAACCATTTTCAGTGGCTTTCTCGCCCTTCCCTCTTGCGGCCATCTCAAATTTTTAAGGAGAGAGAGAGAGAGAGAAAGAGAGAAAAAGAGAGAGAGATAGAGAAAAAGGGGCTCATTAATAAAATAAATAATGGCTCGCGAACAAACGAGTGCGCGCGCGAGCATCGGCTTGAACCAAATCACAAAACAACAACAGAACGGTGCGTAGTGATTTTAGGGTTTGATGCTCGTTGCACGCGACTGAGGCATGTTTTTCTTTTCTTTCTTTCTTTTTTTTTTTTTTTATTCTTCCTGATTTTCTTTCGACAAAAAAAGGAGGAGGGGGGTGGGGGGTGGAAAAGGACACGCGAGTGCGAAGAAGGAGCAGCTGAAAAGTGCCATCACGGGTTTCATCTTGAATTTCGCTGCCAAAATCAGCTCCAAAAGCACAACCCCGTGCCTCGTAGACCAACAGGCACTTTTAGAACTTGTGCATGTTGGAAACAGAAGGTCGTTGCATGCATGCATGCATTATTATAAATATATATATTTTTAATCTCAAATAGTAGCATGCATTTCAAAAAACAGTACTTAGGGCCACTTATTTAGCAAAGCGCAGCGGGGGCATGCAGCAGCCGGAGCTCGGAGCCTTGTGCACGCTTACTATAAAGAGGTGAGAAGAGCCTAGGACAAGTGGTCCTGCTGGAACTGCGTGTAATCGCAGGCTGCAATAACAGTTTGCACTCAAGTTCAAAATCGCATCGCGTAAAACATCAGTAGTTGTAACTACCGACATGCACTCAATATGCAGCGGTGCAAGTCAGTGATTTAGCGACATTAGAAGCTGTAAGGATGAGTAGGTTATCTATAATGCCACCTCCAAGACACTCGGTTTCGACACACAAATGGAAGAACCTACTGGTGCACAATGATCTGATCCTTATGTCAGGAAAACATGCATCAGATAGCTAACTGATGCATCAGATAAACTGCCCCATCCATTATCTCATGCATGTTTTCCGAACACGAGGATGCAACGCACACTGGATATAAATTAATGCTTAATAGATATATGTGTGTTTAACCGAGCAAGTTGCATGGTGTGCAGGCTATAACTTAAGAAAAGTTCTTGCTTATTTTCTGTCTATCATTCAGATTTTAAGTTCAGCATTACTTCAGGACACTTTTATTCCACTCCTAAGTTCCTCTTTGGGACGTGCAAAAAAAAATAAAAAATCTTTCTCGCTATTGCATGCAACACTCGCTCGAGACATTAGAAATTAAAGTTGTTTTTTTTTAATGATCATTTGTAACCCGAGCCCTCGTGCATACAGCTTTACCCAGACCAAAGCCTAAAGCCTAAAGCACCCCTTTCTGGTGACAAGGGCAAGGCGCACATACATGACACACTCCGCGCTCGACTGCTGAATTGTGCCTTGTGCTACACGGGTTACATGTCCTATGATGTGCCCCTGTAGGGATGCGCGAGCCGCCAATCACCCCGAGACGCCACATATCACCGTTTTAAAAAAGCGCCAAGTGTATGTAGCACGAGAGCTGGGTGTTTTTCTCCTTTAGCCCGGATCAGCACCCAAAAAAAAAAAAAAAAAGTCGTCGTCGGTTATTTGTTGTTTATGAAGCTCACAGTAATCACTACGTATCCGGAAAAAAAAAAATTACATGCCGAACACTGACAAACACATGATCATATAATCATTTATAAGTGCGCGCGCACTGCAAATTAGCGAATAGTTTTAAATTTATAAGAGATTTTGTGATGAAAGTGAGACTCAATGTACTTACGGGAGAGGCGGCGAGGAGATTAATGACAAGACACGTCATGATTACGTTTCGCTTGAATTAAATACATTACGAGTTGGGGGGGAAATGGAAATCGAGGTAGTTGTATACAAGCTTACGCCGTTCTTCCCCCTCCCTCCCTCTCTCTCTCTCTCGCTCTCTCTCCCTCCCTCTCTCTCTCTCTCTCTCTCTCTCCCTCTTTCTCTCTCTCTCTCTCTCCTCCTCCTCTCCTCTTCTCTCGCATGTCTCTCTCTCTTGCATTTTTAAAGATCCATTTATTGTGTAGTCGTGAGTGAATGAGAGTGAGTGAGAGAGTGAATGAGAGAGTTATTGAGTGAGTGAGTGAGTGAACGAGTCAGTGAGAGTGAATAAGAGAGTGAGTGAGTGAGAGAGTGAGTGAGTGAGATAATGATTGAATGAGAGTGGACGAGTGAGTGCGTGGATGGGCAAGTGAGTTAATGAGTGAGTGATCGAGTGAGTAAGTGAATGATTGAGTTACTGAGAGTGAATGAGTGAGTGAGAGAGAGAGGGAATGAATGAGTGAGTAAATGAGTGAGAGTGAGTGAGAGTGAATGAATGAGAGAGTGAATGAGTGGGAGAGTGAGTGAGAATGAATGAGCGAGTGAGAGTGAATGAGTGAGTGAATGCGAGTGAGTGAGAGAGTGAATGAGAGTGAGTGAGAGAGTGAATGAGTGAGAGAGCGAATGAGTGAGAGAGTGAGTGAGAATAAATGAGTGAGTGAGAGTGAATGAGTGAGTGAGTGAGAGAGTGAATGAGTGAAAGAGCGAATGAGTGGGAGAGTGAGTGAGAATGAATGAGCGAGTGAGAGTGAGTGAGTGAATGAGTGAGTGAGAGCGAATGAGTGGGAGAGTGAGTGAGAATGAATGAGCGAGTGAGAGTGAATGAGTGAGTGAGAGAGTGAATGAGTGGGAGAGCGAATGAGTGGGAGAGGGAGTGAGAATGAATGAGCGAGTGAGAGTGAATGAGAGTGAATGAGTGAGAGAGTGAATGAGTGGGAGAGTGAGTGAGAATGAGTGAGTGAGAGTGAATGAGTGAGTGAATGAGTGAGTGAGAGCGAATGAGTGGGAGAGTGAGTGAGACAGTGTGAGCACCGATGAGGGACAGAATTGGCAGAAGGTTGCAAACGCAATTATACGTGGAAGGTTTTCCATTTTAAAAGTGTTCTCACGTGCAGGATGCTTGCGTTCCTGCACACATCAGAGCAGGTGCATGTTTCTGGGATGATCGTGCACTGTGTTTGTTATAAGAACTTGTGTTAGATCTCCTCTGCACGTTGCCAGATCTACTTCGAAGTTTAATGTAAAGTAGGCATCAATTGATCACTGTTTATTTTCCCTCGGTTGCTCTAAAAAGCATGGCGACAATCGACACAACTTCTTTCACTCGAAAGGTAGCCGGTAGTCCACATGGAGTTGTTTCTAGTGGGAAGTTTTAAGACAGAAAATTTTTTTTTTTTTTTTTGTGAGGCATCCCTTTAGGCAGGAGGTTTTTAAGAGTCGTGCCTCCCGTGATTCTGCACAGGTGCAGTAGCTTCTCTGCCCAAGCCGTGCCCACTTCTTATAGACAGGCAAGCATTTATTTTTTAAAGCATGCATTTATTATTACCTTTAATTATTTATACATGTTATTATTCAAGATTCTTGAACAGAAATATAGAATTTAAAGGCATTTGTTTCAGACCTAGAAAAACTAATATACACACACACACACACACACACACACACACACACACACACACACACACACACACACACATATATATATTATATTATATATATTATATAGAATATTATTCTGTTGTCAAACTTATATAGATTCAAGGCTAAAGACATTCCTTTATTTTCTGCATTAATGCACGGACAATGAGCTTTAAAAAAAAATTAGCAATAAAACTAAACAACAAAAATGGCTTAAAACAGTTAAAAAAAAAAGCAGTATGAAAAAAGGTCTCGATTTTTATAAGAAAAAAAAAGTGACAAGAACTCCATTCATGGCTAATTTAGGCATTTTGTGCATTTTTATTTTTAAATTTTTTGATTAATTCTATTTAATTTTATATATGCATTTGTAAAATATATGTTATACTTTAAGTCCGTGGTGAGAAACTTGGTTGTAACACCGCTGCTTGTCATTCTCAGACAGTTTCCTCTGTGCCATTTTCCTCAGCCCACCTCGCAACACTTGACATGACGTTCCAAAATGGCCACCTGATTAATAAGCCCAATTCCAAACAGGACAAATAGACAAATAGGAAAATGGGCATCTCATGTGGGGACATATACCCATTATCATTCATTACTGTTTAGGAGGTAGGAGATGCCATCTGCCTAATATTATATTAATATGTGCACGAACTGGGTTTATGTATATTGTTGCTTGTCTATTGTGTATGTGTGTGTGTGTGTGTGTGTGTGTGATACAGTAGCATGGCCACCCGCCCCTGACAGCTTTGATTGTTTTTTTTCTTTCCCTTTTTTTTTTTGCTCCGCAGCAAAAATGCACCAATTAATATGCAGAGAGTGAGTGAGACAGAGACAAACAGAAAAAAATATACATGCAGGGGAGGAGGGAGGGAGGGAGGGAAGAGGGAGGGAGGGCATGGGGAGAAAGAAGAGGGAAGGATGGTAAGGGAAGATGAAATGAGAGATGATGAAGAACAAGGCGTGAAAGGGAAAGAGTGATGGGGTGAGGTATGGAAATGGTGAGAGTTGGTCCATGGCAAAGATGTAGAAAAGAGAAAGGGATGGGAAGAGAGAAGGACGGGGTAATGTGAGGAGATCAATATGTACATATTTAGTGGGAGATGGAGGGATCGATAGGGACGGGGGGAGAGGACGGGGTGAGAAGGGAGAGAGAGAGAGAGAGATGAGCGGATGGTGAAGGGGTGGAGTGATGTGGCAGTGGGCTGCTGTCTCTTTGTCGCAGTGTCAGGGGTATTGATACTGTAGTATTGCCATGACAATAGCACCACGGCGACGGCCATGACGACTCCGGGGAGCACAATGTGGCCACAAAACTGAGGGCACTGAGGCATCACATATAGCTGAGAGACAGTGAGAGGGATGTTTTTGGGGGTGGTGGTGGGGTGGCAGGTGCATGTCTGGAATTTTACGGACAGATATAAAATACTTGCCAGAAGCAGTCATACTCTAGGCACACATTCCTACAACATATATACATACATATAGAATCATACATCATTCCCAAATTTCAGTTTTATTGCTGAAATGCCAAGTGTGTGAAATCTGGACTACATTCAGGGCATACACTCTCAGAAAACTAGTACTAAACGGTACCTTTCCTTGTCGCTGGGGTGGTACCCACAATCAAGGTACATCTTTTGTACTTTTAATGTGCATCTTTCACCTAGAAACATGGATATAATGATTTAAGGTACATAATAATACATAGTAATTGTAAAGCTGTAAAGGTACACTTTGCATGCACCTTTCTAGGTAAAAATACCTACTCAAGATACAAAATGTGTAACCACAACCACTCCAGCAACAGGGAAAGATACAGTTTAGTACCTTTTTTTTTGAGATTGTACTTGCTTTAACTGCATGCTTTATCCTTCTGCACTTTCACATATCACTTTTATGATGTACATAGTTCATAGTTTTCAGCACCGTGCATGCTCTCGAAGATACAAATGGTGGCTTGTCAGCCTGGAAGTCAGTGTGAGTGGCCACCCCTTTCTCTCAGTATGATCTATAGTACCCTCCCCGCGCCCCTTCCCTCCTTAATATGATGTAAAAAGCTAATCGCATGCAAATGCCTGTTGTCCCGGTAACGGGGGCCGAAAAATCCCTTTGATGTTTCACCCAGCTCATTCTCTCCACGTTCCCCTTTGTTCTGTCGAGTCTCGCTGCTTTGTCAACATAGCCCGTCTATCCCTCACTCTCCATTCCTTTCCCTCTCTATCTTCACCAATCTTTGGCTATCTCTTCTCTACTACATTATCTCTCTCTTTCTCTCTCTCTCTCTCTATAACCCCACAAACTCTCCTTTTTTTCTCTTACCCTCTTTCTCTCCCAAACTTCTTTGTCCATAACCTTTGCTCTCTACAACATTCAGTCCCTCTCTTGCCCACTCTTCAGATTTCTACTGAGACAAAAAAACTTCCCTGCTCTCAACCATTCCTCCATGTACAGCATCCCCCTCTCTCTCTCTCTCTCACTCTCTCATTCTTCCACTCTTGTTCTCTGTCTCCCCTCTCTGTGCCTCTCTGTCTGAGCCCTCTCACCCCGTCATTACCCATCATCCCATCTACTGTCTTTTGCCCCGTCCTCTCTAAACCCCTTCCTGTTTCTCACTGTGCTCTCCCTCCCTACATTCCTCCCCTCCCTTTCGCACTCTATCTCTTTCTCCCTTAAATATCTGATCCCTTCTATTGACCACTCAGCCACTGCCATTTTCACTGTGTCACTAATGTTTTCCAATATATATCCCATAATGCCTGGCGCCTTCATGCCGCAATATGTGCTAAATGTCATTACCCCACACTCTAAAATGGCTGCAAAAACAGACAACACTCTTGTTCATGTCCAGTTTTAATTCTTGACGAAAAAAAAAAAATCACACTGATCAAATGCACAATACATTGCAACATAGCATGCAATTATTAAATCGTTAAAACTAATAAGAGGTTTTGCATTACCAAAAAAACTGTAAACATCAATATAATAAGAGTTACACTGAGAAGCTCACAAAAGGCACCTTGTTTCTTTGGTTAACGCTTGTATTTACAGTGAGAAGGATGAATCATGCCAAGGTATTTATAGTTATGAAGAGACCTGCCTTAAAAGCGCTGAATTGAACACATTTCCCACTGTGCAAAGTATATTTGGATTAAGTCTGGCTGTGGGTTTAGCTTCATTCCTCATGTAGCTCGCATACACACTCATACCACCTCTTATATAAAACAACTTAATAATTCTCTAGATCAAGGGTTTTCTTTCTTTTTTTTTGGAGCTCGACTGTTTCAAAATGGATTATGAGTGCTTGGTTAATGTCAGCTCTAACAAAGCGAGATTCAAACTCTTTATAGAGAGTCCTGGAATCCAGTGACTATACAAGATTAAGACTGTGTAAGTTCGAGTAGAATATAATAGAATATAGGAGGGTGGGGTGCACCAATTACATAACTCAAAGATTAAAGCAGAAACTCGTAGCATTTCCTCTTATGCAAGCAATCTCTGGATTTGGCTGGTGGAGCTGCCATGACAATCAAAGCCAGCTGGATCATAATGCAACTCATAAACAGACAAAGGAAAAATCGACTCTTTTCACACAGTGGGAGAAACTGAGTGAGAGGTGGTGGGTATGTAAATTCATATGGCGCTAAATATGGAACTAGTAACAGTAACAATCAGAGCTGTTTGGAGAGATCTGTTCAGCTCTCGAGAGTTTATTCAACTCCAACACACTCCTTTATTTAAGTACTGGGGGGAAAAAAGGCCAACGTGGCAATTTTGTCAACATTTTTATCATGTTGTTCAGTGCAATATGTGAATGGTTCCTGCACAGTTTTTGCCTGTTCATGAAAAGAGTAAAAGTGCTATCGATCCAAAATGTGCATAGCATCACCACAAATGAGCTGTTATTCATTGTCCTACAAATAGCCTTTTGGCCTTAAAAAAAATAAGAGACACATTGTTTCCCTGCTGCAGTTGCTCATTAACACCACCTATTGGGCAAAATTTGATTTAGGGTTTGGGTTCAGGTTAAAAAAAAACACCTTAGGATTCATTTAAGAGCCTTTTTTGCCTGAAAGATTACGTAAAATGAAAAAAAAAAAAATCCTTCTTTGTTTTGATCAGAATTGTATAGCGCAGGATGAAAGTCAGTAGACGTAACTCCAATTTGCCACATCCATCCGTAGTCATGTCACTTGCACTAAAGTACCCTAAATCAGGGCTTCTCAAACCTTTTGCAGTCAGGGACACCTTGAAATGTTAAATAAATTCTATAGATGCCCTCTGAGTATAATCAAACTCTACCAGTATTAGGTTAATTATTTAAATGTGTACCCTGATATTCTGCCTATTTATTAGCACCATAGAGATTTATTCCTGAAATTTCGATGGACAGAACACATTCTGTCCAATTTGGCATTATTTATAGGCTGACTTTTTTTTATGAGTTGACGAGGTTTGGATTTAACTCATTCAAAGAGGCTAATAACAATAGGAATGCAATAATGATAAGACTGGGTTGTATCAAAATAAAAAAATAAATAATTGACCCCTTGTATATGCTTCACAGACCTCACTCTAGATCACTGTAGTTATTTTCCAGGTAATGGAAGGAAAAGTTGTATAGGAATTGACACCATAACCTTGTGCCATTCAAACCCGGCTCAATTATTGTTCCTTTGAAATAAGACTTACATACGTGATACGATACACATTCGAGGAAGAGAGTGAATATTATTCAGTGAAAATGGCAGTTATTCAGTGGCTGCAATGACAATCGATTGATTTTTTTTCTACGGATCTAACAGGGCTTTGCTCAACAGTATTTGGCATGAGACACTTTGCTTTGTTGCTATGGCACAGGGCTACAGAAAATGTGATTGTAAAATGCTATCTGTAAATACTTGTTTGTAGAATTTACAGGCTGTGAACTGGGATTTGTATTATCTTTCAGCTTGTACCAATATTGCTGTTGTCTCTGAAAAAATATTAATAATAAGCAATCAACATGTAACATCAAATTTACACATACCAGGCTAACATTAGGCCTATACATAAGGGTTATAATTTATAAGATTCTTTGGTTAAAATGGAAGACATAAAGCAAATATTGAGCGAGCAAGAAAGGCAAAAATACACAGTAACTTATGGTATAATATTGAAGTCGTTCTTGGCAAGCAGCAAATCAGTTGGAGGCAGCAGTGCATGAAAGCCTGAAACACATTACCCTGCTGCACGCTCCAGTACCTGGCGATTAGTTGCATACAGAGCAACTGCGAGAGACGGAGCCAGGATGGCCCTGTGAAATGTAGCATGGCTTACAAAACTTCGGTATACCGTATCATGCCATAATGTTGCTGATTCATCTTCCAGTCTGTTAGTTACACATTTGTCCAGTTGAATTTTTAATCCAGCAAACTTCCACTGAAGAGTTAAGACTCTGTTTAGATGGAAGAGAAAAAAAGGCTTAATTACGTCAGATAGATATCTTGTGTATCTTATATATATCTTATAAAAAAATTTTTATTTAAAAAAAAAAAAAAACGTTTGTGAGGGAAAGGACTAACATTTGTGGTTCAGATGATATTCAAACGGAGGTCGATGGTGATGAGCTCTAAACAAAAATAATTAAATAATTAAAAATGTTATTTCCTGATTGTGCATGTGTCTGCAGCATCAGAGATGCCATACGGCTGTAAAAATATCGAACGTAACAGCCTATAGAGGCTAGAAAGATCTACATATTACGTCTGTTGCTACATACACACTGGCTACTTTATTAGGAACACCTGTATGTACACCTGCTCATGCAGGCAATTATCCAATCAGCAAATGTTCACACCAAACATCAGAATGTGATCTCAGTGACTGAGAAAAGCGTTTCAGAAAGAACAACACGTCAAACCCTGAGGTGAATGGGCTAGAACTGTAGAAGACCACATCAGATTCCACTTCTGTCAGCCAAGAACCAGAATCTGAGGCTATTGTAGACTGGAAAAAAATGCTACCTAGTCAACATTTCTGCTGTGACATCCAGATGGTAGGGTCAGATTTTGGCATCAAAAGTATGAATATGTGAACACAACCTGCCTCGTGTCAACAGTTCTGGTTGGTGGTGGTTGTGTAATGGTGTGGGGAATTTTTTTCTTGGCACACACAGTGCCCCTTAATACCAGTCGAACATTGTTTGAATGCCACAGCCTATCAGAGTATCATTGCTGACCATGTGCATCCCTTTATGGCTATAATTTTCTCATCCTATAAGTGGTCTCAAACTGGTTCCATGAACATGACAGTGAGTTGAGTGAACTTCAGTGGTTTCCCCAGTCACCAGATTTGAATGCAGTAGAGCAACTTTTGGATGGTAGATTGGGAGATTTTCAGCATGAATGTGCATCTGACAAATCTGCAGTATTTATGTTGCACAATCAACAGCATGGACCAAAATCTCAAAAGAATGTTTCCAACACAATGTGGAATTCATGCCACAAAGCTGAGGCTAAAGCTGTTTTTCAGAGCAAAGTGGTGTCCCACCCAGTATTATTATGGTGTCACTAATGAAGTGGCCAGTGAACGTATCTTTTAGCAATGTTCTAAAGGTAAAAATAAAAGCATTAAATGTGTTTGTGTTGTAGTTCTCACTTGTATATGGCCAGTTTGTGTGGAGTCTGTCTTTGGTTCTCTTGCAATGGAGGGAGAACCTCCTTCTTTCTGACTTCCCACTGAGGACGAGTCTGAACAGCTACTCTGAACTGGAAGAGAGAGAGAGAGAGAGAGAGAGAGAGGCAGGGTAAAGAAAGCTGCTTTCATTTTGGTAAAGGTCTTATGCTGTGTATATAGAAAATTGCTACATAAGCATTATACAATTCACTGGAGACACCCTGTGGACATAATGCATATCAGGCAGACATTTCAGTACTAGGAATGAAGTATTGCAATATAGCGCGAGTAGTGTTTGTGTATGTATACCAGAGATGGCGTGATACTGCTTTCCCTTTTCCGATACAGTAAAGATTCTGAAACCTTGAGTATTTCCTGATCATGATAACCAAGACAATGTTTTTCTTTTCACTAAAATGCTTTAAAATAAGCTCATTTTAATTGTTTAATTTCAAATTTTTAACTTCGCTACAGGAAGAAATTCATTCATTCATCATTCACTACTTCTTTATGCCATAAAGAAGCATTTATAAAGAAGTATTTATGCCAATATAATAAAAAGTCTATAAACAAAACTGTTTCTATTACTTAAAGTAGAAAATAATAAAACACTGTAAACCTGCTAAAATAAATAGCATATTTTATATTTTTTTTTTCCTTTGGCTGCTCCCGTTAGGGGTTGCCATTGGGGATCATTGATCTGCATGTTTGATTTGGCACAATTTTTACACCGGATGCCCTTCCTGATGCATCCCTCCCCAATTTTTATCCGGGCTTGGGACAGACACTGAGAGTGCACTGTCTTGTGCAATCCCAGTGGCTGGGGTTGGTTCCCTGGCCAGCAATTGAACCCAGGCCGTGGCAGTGGGAGCACCCAGGCCTACCCTGGCCCACCCTGGCCTCCAGGGACCCAGCATGTTATAATAGCATGTTAGCAAACATCAGACAGGATCCTCCGATATCTGATCCGGTATTTTCTGCTGATATAGATATAGGATTCTATCCGTCTCTAATATTTCATCTGTCATAACATTATGACTGGCAGTATGTAAATCTATCTCTTTGTTTTGTTTTTGTTTTTGTTTTTTTACAATTTATCTTCAAAAAATATTCCAAGATGATAAACATGCTAGAGTAAGTTTATTTATTTACTTATTTTGCCATAATGGTATGCAAAATTAATGGTGTGCATGTGTGAGAATGTGCATTTTTGTGGGTGTATATTATACCCCTGTCATTAAGGCTGAAACTTGAGTCTAGCTCTGATGTCTGAGCTCCCGTCACATCCAGCAGCAGCTTGCTGGACACGCCCATGCACAGAGATTCCTTTAGACACAATTCTTTGAAAACACAAAGACAAAATATTTATTTACACTTTGATCTGGACCTCCCTGATTCATTCTGATGCCGTACTTCTTGACACTTCCTGCACTTGAGGCACTTGAGCCATATTCCACATGGATACCCTAAAGATTTGCACTTCCCAAAAACAGGTCATGCCCAGGTTTCACCCTTGTAGACAATCTCACCTGGAGACTATAGTCTTGTACCTAGAAATGCTGCTGTAATCAGAAAGACGGTCCTGTGTTTATAATGAACATCGCCATCTTTTCAAACTGCCCCTCACGCTTTGTCACAGGGCAGCGTAACACACTCAAAGGAGAGTGCTATCTACCCTCTTCTGCATACATGAGCTCACAGAAGCCCAAGACTGGTTAGTGTCTCTCTGCTTGAACGGACAGAAGCAAAATTCCATCGCTCCCTCCCAGAAAGCATGGCCAGTTTTGCTCTGTTGGACTCCCGGTCATGGATGACTGTGGAATCTTTTGCGCTTTCTATTGCGCCACTCTCAAGGTTTCTTTAATTGGTGACATCTCAGGAACATGGACCTTGGTACCCCCTCATCTCTGGCTTCCTCAACAGCGATCTAACTCTACATCTGGATTTCTGTAAAGCTGCTTTGTTATATTGTCAATTGTTAACAGCGCTATACAGAATTAAAATTGAATTGACCTGAATTATGAGACACCCACATTTCATCCTTTGTGGATAATTGCGCTTTCGTAGCTGTATGAACCAACTTTGCTTCTTCTGTCAGTATATGCAAATAATTTTGTCCCCCATTCACAGAATTAAATAAGGTTTCAACTATGTCAAGTATCTGCACCTGAGCCTGCATTTGGTGGCTAATGCAATCTTTAGACAGCCCTTTAGTCAGTCCACCTTTCTCACCTCCTCATCTGTACACTCTGCTCAAACAGATCAGGTTCCATATTTTCAACTTCTATGCTCACACTGCCATCAGTAACATTGCACCCATCATCTCACAGTTAGCTAACGAGCCGAGTCGTGAAACCTGCCAGTGAAACCTGCTAGTTATCCCTTATGCCAATCATTGTAAACTCTCAAGAACAGCCAAAATAAACATCAACAATTTACAACCAGAATAGCTAAGCACATCACAAATATTTCAATATAAACATATTTTTACATGTTTCAGGGTGGACGCTTCCTTGTTTCACCAATTTTTGAACATGGTGGACAAGTTGCTGTCTCCTCATAAGAGGCTACATAGAGAGTTAATATAATTAAACTGCCTTATATTGATCTCTTAATTACACATATAACTGGGTCATTAATGACATCTCATAATGATTTAAGTACTTCTTAATTAAGGGATGTCTGCTCAATTAATTAAATAAAACTTTATGCGGTTAACAAATAAATATAACTGATATTATCATCGATTAAAACTCAAATGAAAATATTTCTTTTAAAGTATCACAAACAGTATCATAACAACCAGTAACAAATATTTTCATTAAAACTAAAATGCTTCATTGCTTATTCAATAACACATTTTAAAACCTTTGTCTATTCATGGGCCTTTTCGAGTTCATGAAGTGCACCCAAACACTAACTGATTGTTCAGATTCATGCATTTTTTTTAAATGAATGGCAAAGGTTGAATATTAATGTACTACTTTCGGGAAATTATGACTCATTTAAAGAAACATACAAAAGGTTACAAAAGGTCTGAGCCGTCACACTCACCTGTGTTGTGGATGGCATGCGTCCACAGGAGCTGAGCAATGTCATGTGTCCAGGCTTCTCTGTCCTCTGATGATGAGGCCTGAAGAGTGAGACAGTATTTGGTGCGAGACGCCTGTCTCACCCAAACCTCAAACCTCAGACCGTCCTCTCCAACACTTTGGGTCAAACCCATCTCTCCTGTCTGAAGCAGAGACATATGAAGTGAAGTGGAAGTGACTTTGTGGCCAAGTATGGTGACCCATACTCGGCATTTGTGCTCTGCATTTAACCCATCCAAGTGCACACACACCCCCGAGAACACACACCCGGAGCAGTGGGCAGCCATTTTAGCTGTGGCGCCCGGGGAGCAATTGGGGGATCTTGCTAAAGGGTCTCACCTCAGTCATGGTATTGAGGGTGGCAGAGAGCTCTGGTCGTTCACTCCCTCACCACCTACGATCCCTGCCGGACCTGAGACTCGAACCCACAACCTTCGGGTTCACCTTCAGGTTACAAGTCCGACTCTCGAACCATTAGGCCACGACTGCCCCCATGATAAGTGTGTGTGCTGAAAAGCTAGTGTAGGTGTATAAGGTGTAGTGCATTTTGGATGCAAATTTTCACTGTTAATGTGCTGCTGCTCAAACTGTTTGAACGTGTTTGTGCTGACTGGCACAGGAGAGAAAAAACAAACAGTGTTTTTCTTTTTTAAATTCACCATTAATATTATTTGGAAAGCACTGGATTTGACACTTTGTTTTAGGCCAACTGATGTTAACTTTTATAAGTCAAAAGTACACTGACAGATTTTATTTCACAGTTAAAAACTCGAGATTCTCTGTTTACACTGACAGAAAGCAAGGGTCCTGCATCAGGGCAACTTTCAAGCAATCTGAGTCAAGACAAG
>CM074972.1:6146314-6158428 GCA_037577455.1 Pangasius macronema
CTTGCTCAAGGGTCTCACCTCAGTCATGGTATTGAGGGTGGCAGAGAGCGCTGGTCATTCACTCCCCCCACCTACAAACCCTGCCGGATCCGAGACTCAAACCTACGAACTTCGGGTTCACCTTCAGGTTACAAGTCCGACTCTCGGACCATTACGCCATGACTGCCCCCATGATAAGTGTGTGTGCTGAAAAGCTAGTGTAGGTGTATAAGGTGTAGTGCATTTTGCCTTCCATTTAGGCCTTTTTTCCTATTATAGCAGCAGCAACATCTACAGTAGCCATAGCATTCATGATTTTTGATACTTTATGACAGCAAAAATGCAGAAAACAATAAATAAATAATGACGCAGTACATTTACAAATTACTTGTCTAGTGGCTGCTGAAGAAACCATGAAATGCTTCCTCCTGGATGAAAATTTTCACTGTTAATGTGCTGCTGCTCAAACTGTTTGAACGTGTTTGTGCTGATTGGCACAGGAGAGTAAAAACAAAGTGTTTTTCTCTTTTTAAATCACCATTAATATTATTTGGAAAGCACTGGATTTGACACTTTGTTTTAGGCCAACTGATGTTAACTTTTCTAAGTCAAAAGTACACTGACAGATTTTATTTCACAGTTAAAAACTCAAGAGATTCTCTGTTTACACTGACAGAAAGCAAGGGTCCTGCATCAGGGCAACTTTCAAGCAATCTGAGTCAAGACAAGAGCACAGGCCAAAATGATTAAGTAGCAGTCACAACAAACTTTTACCATGCTGGTTTTATTTTTTTTTATTTTTGTCGTCCACTGACATGAACTAGGGTGTTTGTGGTAAAATTCTTTTTTTTCCCCTCTCTGCCTGCTAAGATTTTCTTCATTGCTTCTTTTGATTCGTTCCCAAAACAATATTATACTTTTTAACATTGCACTTTTAGCTTTCAGTCCACAGTCGAACTTAAATTATGCCACTCTGTGTGTGTGTGTGTGTGTGTGTGTGTGTGTGTGTGTGTGTGTGTGTGTTTGTTCACCTTTATGCTGTTTTTAAAGGTGTATACACTGCAGCCTTGGCTAGAAGTTTTGTGTTTGGTGAGAATAACGTAATGCTGGTAGAGGAACACAGTCCTGATGCCCGTCTTCTTTCTCCGTCCGCCTGGACAGACGTATAGCTCGCCCTGACGTACCAAATCCCCACGTTCTGCCACAGGTACCTGAGACAAACATATACACACATTCACACATTTCTAGTATATGAATGAGAGCCTAAAATTTACAACATCCTACTGTTCTTGGAATTATACTTTGGATATATAAAAATGTTATCATTTACGATGGCTACACAATTAGAGAGTGTTACTGATAACATTTATATATCGTTGAGGATAAACTCTCTTACTGTAACTACTCCATGGAAGTCTATTGGAGGAGTTACAGTAAGAGCTGCATACATACTACCACCATTTATTCGTTCGATTCTTTGAAGCTTTTGGTATAGTCATGGTGTGACTCTTCTTTATACCACAGCACTGCTGCGATTTTTGGAAGGAGTCTCCAGTGTCCGTGCTTTGTAACAGTCAGAGATAAAGCCATAACGTTTGTGTTTTCTAACATGGGAAAGTTTTTTTAGACAGACAGCAAGCCGGGTTCCTTATTGTTTGTCTGTTTTATTGGCACTGAGAGAGAAAAAAGAGAGGCTGGTGAAGGAACAAGTGTTTATAGCTGGTGTAAAACAGTAACTAGCTTGTTTTGCTGATGTTCCACAACATTTAATATAACTGTAAAAGGATGAATTTGTACAACATGTCCTCCTTTAATAAATAAAGGTTGTAATCTTTGGCAAATTGCTGAGGTATAAACAGATGTATAAACACTGCCAGATGTGCTGTTTTTGGAAAATAATAAACTTTGGGGTTCAAGAAGACCCTATTGTGTTTTACTCCTTAGGTAACTTGTAATAAAAAGGGATTGGATATAGTATTTGGGATTGTAAATTTTGCTTCTGGACCATTGCAATTGCTCAGGGATACTGGCCTTAATGGACACCCTTATATGTGCAAGTCTGTCTAAATATAACATTTTCTAAATTGCTGAAATGCAATATTTGTTTCACGGTTTTAACACTATGACATTACCACTCTAATCACATCCACCTTACAGCACAAACCCTATAATCACCCGTACATAATGTGCACTTTAAGTCTCACCGGACAGCCAGTGATGAGGTCGCTTATCCTCAGGTCCTCTCCATGGCGCTGTGCATGTCTGATAATGGAGAGGGCAGAGTCGGGTCCAGGGTTTACCCCTCCCAGTTCCTCAAGTATCTCACAGTAATGCTGTAGCCTTTGAATAGGAGCAGCAAGGCACTGAGGAAAGGAGATATTGGAGAGCACAGGAGAGCTGGACAGCTTTGCCTAGAAAGAGAGAAAAAGAAGTAAATGCGGTTGAAGACGTTGAAAATGTCTCTTTAGCAAGAGGTTGAAAACACCTGCTATAACATGCTGAAATTCATGCTTGTATAGCATATATTCTTGAGAATCATCACAGAGATTGTAGCTGCAGCTTCATAACATGCAGTTGTGTGTGCTTCTGTGAAATCTATGGAACATGAGAATAATGTCATGGATGAACAAAAAAAGTGGCTAGATGCTGCCTTTTGCATTCTATCTCTATGCTCAACAATTTCATTAGCCACCTAGTGGAGACAAATGGTAATGCTACAGCAAATGTCAAAATGCAGTCAGTGATCGTTCACTCCATTGGTCCCATTACCTGGTGGCAACCCAATTACACATTAAAAGAGAATCAAGAGTAGCCTGGTTCTACCAGCTGAGTTCAGGAGCTCACCTTGAAGAAGTCGGCAGCTTGGCTGACCAGCAGGGAGTCCAGCTCTGGCTTCATACGGATGTAGTGGGAGTATTGCAGTAATTGATCCCTCTGTGCATTAGTGTATGCCAGTTGGAATGTTTGTGTAAGAGAGACAGATTTCAATTTGATTTCAGTTAAAGGCATTTGTATAAATATTACATATACCTTACTCATATTACCTAAATATTTTTAAATAATGACTTGATTTATGGGATTCTTAACTCCAGTAATATCACCTAGCATTTCTAGCACGAATGTGTACCAAATCTTGTGTACCATTCACAATTAACTCTGTCAATCACAACCTGGGATGCACTGATCTGATACTGAGTATTGGTATCGGGGCTGATACTAAAAATTAAATGGTGGCTGGATATTGGAACTGATTTAACATATTTCAATTTTCCCTTATCCAGAGCGACTTACATTTATCTCATTTATAGAACTGAGCAGTTGAGGGTTAAGGGCCTTGCTCAAGGGCCCAGCAGTGGTAGCTTTGCGGTGCTGGGGTTTGAACTCATGACCTTTCAATCAGTAGCCCAACCACAGCTTAACCACTGAGCTACCATTAACTGACCCTTTCTGGTGTAACCAGTTGCCTTCAGATGCAGCTTAATTAGTTGACTATACATCTGTGTTCTGGAAAAGTGTCAATCGAAATTTGATTATCTTGCAGAGCATCATTAAAAGCCTAGAGGAGGCGGGCCACCAAATAGCTGTGACCAGGTAACTAATTAACTAATAATGGCACTGGTGTCTCCCCCGCCACCCCTGAGTCCAAACTTGAAAAGGGTTGAATACTTTTGCAAGCCACATTATTTTATGTGAACATGTGTAACAACACAAATCTTGTACATAATAATATGACACAACTTGTCTTAAAGCAGGCCACTAATATGCCCCCGATGCACATAACCTTGCAATGGAAGCTTGCTGAGTCAGCTCAATTACCAACAAGATTGGACAGTCTGGGTCAATTATGGCTCATAGTCAGAACTGTAATATCTAAATTGGGAGAGAAAAAAAATGAGTGCATCACTAGTTCTTGGACTACCTTTAACAGAGCCTCATTGACCCCTTGCCCCTAGCTACTATAGCCACTCATGATAAAGGAGATGCACTGCACAATCAAAAGGAAAAGCAATGAAAAGCAGAGATTGTGTGCAAATACAGACACAAAAACTTACATATTTGCTGAAGCAATCGGTTTGCTGTAGCGTTTGAGAGAGGGCACCTTCAATGGCGGGGAGGAGTAGCTGTGAATGAAAAGTGGCAAGGCTGGTCCAGTTGGAGAAGATTGAGTCAGCCTTTCCTCTCAGAGACAGTGGTACATCAGTACTGTCCAGCAGAGGGAGGTACGTCTCCTCCACAGACTTCAGTAGAGCTACGTACTGCCTTTCCGAATTGACCAGTCTACACCACTGCAGATACAACTTACTAAGAAAGTGAGAAAGAAAGAGAGAAAGAGACAGTAAAAGTACTGTTTATATTAGTGATAGGTAAAATTAGTTGACTAACCAAGTAGTTAAGTGCAAATTTTCTCAGAATACAAAATGAAGTCTAGACTCTATGACTTGGTTATTTGTGTGTGTCTGCTACCTCAGTCTGAACTGGTGTTCTATTGTAGTGCCTTGAGAGGAATATTGCATAGTCCCACAGAGGGAGTAGGTTGGTAAACACGCAGTCCTTTCACAAATCACTTGTCTAAGATAGAAAATTATGTGTGCATATATACAGGGTTTTGCTGTAGCCATCAGGCACTTGGGGGAAAAAGCTGCTGCTTGTCTGCTCTAGTTAAGATGTTGACACTAGAAAGTTACATGCAGTACAGTAGAATTGTTTACTTTCTTCCTTATGGGAAAAAGATGTTACATATACCAACTGCATACAAGACGGCTCTGTGCCGCGACTCACCATCTGTCACAGTACACGACCTTGGGGTAGACCTGGACAGCAAAATATACTTCTTGCTTTACGTCTCTAAACTGACTGGGTCGTGCAGGTTTCTCCTTTACAGGATAATCTGTTCATTTTTATCCACAGAGGCCACACGGGTGCTTATTCAGTTTGTGTCATTTCAAGACTAAACTACTGCAACTCGTTCCTGGCAGGTCTACTCCTTCTATTGCCATTCGACCTGTGGAACTGATCCAGAGTGCAGCTGCCTGACTTGTTTTCAACTTCTAAGTTCTTCCAAACCACCATTGGTTGCTTCCTGCACAGCCTTCCTGTAGCTGCTCACATCAGATTTAAACACCGATGCTTGCCTACAAAACCAAAACCAGACCTCTGCCTACGTTAAAGCACATCACACCCTGCACTGTATCATGCTCCCTATGATCTTCTAGCATGGCTCGACTGGACAAACCATCCCTCAAGGTACAAAATTACCTTCTAATTATAATTACCATTAGAATTTTTTGTAAAGAATTATACTTTGCCATAAGCCTGTTTAATTTATTTCTAGTTAAACTCTTCAGGCTTTTTTCAAGAAAGTGCCAGTTTAGGCCAAAAAGCTTCAGTGCTCATCCCTAATAAATATAGTTAACTGCTGTTTTTTGACTGGGGAAAAAAAGATTCTTTTGGCAATAACTCATAACACCTTACTCTGATAGTAAGGAGCTCTTATGCAAAATGTGTAAAGATCGGCAGGTCTTAGATTCTACAACACCATTATGATATATCTCATATACTGAGCATATACTATATAATGAACTGGATGAATGAATGGACTTATTGCGAAATCTGTGATGAATTTACTGGTTGTACATTTGCACTATTTGCCCATATAGTACACAATAATAGAAGGGAATTTGTTGCACCCAGTTGAGGACGGGTTCCATTTTGAGCCTGGTTCCTCTCAAGGTTTCTTCCTCATATTGTCTCAGGGAGTTTTTCCTTGCCACCGTTGCCTCTGGCTTGCTCATTAGAGATAAATTCAAGTATTTACAATATATTTTTTGTGAATCCATTTATTTCTGTGAAGCTGCTTTGTGACAATGTCCGCTATACAAATAAAATTTAATTGAATTGAATAGGAAATCAGTTGGGATTATGCCATTGAAGGCATTGCACGATGAGCACACACACAGGGAAATAGCGTGAATCAGTATGATATCCATTGTAAAGTAGCAAGCAGAACATGAAGTTCCATAATCATAATCAAAGTCTACACACTGGATTAAAAGTTATCCTTAAGACCACATAGAATCTCTAAAACACATACATACCTCTGCGCAGTAGTGCCAGGCCTCTCCGCTCCTGTCTCTCTATCGGTCCGGCCGAGCAGCACATGCTGTCTGGTAAGCCCCGTATGATCTGCTACCTCCTTACTGCTGACCTCCACACCCCGGATCAACACACCACCTCCTCCTACCCCTCCTCCAACTTTCTCATCCCTCCATCCTGGTACAGCTGTCGCAATCCCTGCCGTGAGGATCGGCTCAGCTACAGCTTTCCTCCCCAGCCAGGACAGGGGAGATGAGCGGCTGCTCATGCCAAGCGGAGCCTCTGCTGGCTTTGGTGCAGCTGCAGCTGAACGACGGGGCGCCAGCAGGGCTTGGAGGTCAAAGCTTGGGTGACGTCTTCGAGGTGGTTTTGGAGGGAGGGGAGCTTCATTGGGCTAAGTGTGGCGAAGGGAAAGATAAGCTTATTTGCTATGGACAAAAGGACAATTATACAACTTGCATGCAGACAGAAAACCCCCCAGTGTGATCGTGTGGTGTATTAAACACAGGAGGAGTCCACTACAAAAAAAAACTTCGGGAAAACTTATACAATTTTGTCAAATTTTATTTGCTAACAGGATATAGTAAATGGAGTTTACTCAAAAAAACTAAAAACTCTGGCTTGTCTTTTAATAACTGCATGACATTTTGTATTATGGTTTGATAAAGGATTGCCACATAATACAGCTATGCTCTCTGCCCTGACTACTTCCCCTGTTCATTGCTAATACATCCATACTTCTTTATAGTTTAACCATCCCAATTTCACTCAGGGTTTCATCACCATCTAGCCCTGTTTCCAGTCCAAATGAAGGCTGATAGGAATTTGATATCTGGCACTGTCCTTGGTGGTCCATTCTTTGACTTAGCAACATGTCCTGTATATTCCTTTTCTACTGTGGTGTGGTCCCATCTAGGTTCCAGGTGCTGTCTGGTCAACGCATGACCCTCTGCCTTTGGGGAATGGTGATGTCTGTGTTCTCTCTCACTTATTGTCAGTATGTTTATGCCTTCTCTTACACCTCAAAATCACAATCCAGCTCTAGTCTGACTCCATGCCAAACTGCACAATTAGTCCAGGACCTGGTTAGATCCATCCTGCCTTCAGAAACTCAATGGCTCTGCCTCAACCAAATCTGCTGTCTCAGTTGGTTTTCTTGCCCATTGGAGCACACTGCACTTGTCTTTTTTCATCTAGTGTCTTTGTGAACTCAAATTTCTGAGTTCACTTTCCTTCTTTGGTGATTCCTGTTACCCAAGACCTTTTGCTGGTGTTTTTGTTTTTTAAATGTTTGTTACTGTTATGTTTTGATTGGTGACATGGATCGATATGGATTATAATTCTGTTTCCTTGCCTTACTATCACAAAATCTTGTCTGGGCAGTATTACAATTAAATAAATACAGTTCTTGGTAGTGGATTCAGAGTCAGAATCCTTCGCACAAACACAAAGCCTCTCATTTCACTGTGATGCATGCTCTTAACAATGCAACAACCACTCTCAGAAACATGTAGAAACTACCACTCACACTTTTCTTGCTTGGGTTTAGCAAGTTCTGCAGGAACTTCCCTCCCCCTGCAGCCCCTGCAGCTCCCTCTTTCTTCTTCTCTTCTCCTATCTTCAGTGTAGAGCAGTTCTGTGGACGGAACAGCGAGGCCAGTGAGCCCCAGGACTGCAGTCCTCCTTCCCCTCCCCCTCCACACCACTCTCCATCTCCATCTCCCTCTACCTCCCACAAACTAGAGGTACTGGAGACAGGTGTTTTTGGCACTTGTGCCATGGCCACACTGGTATCTTGTCCCTGGGTGGTGGGCATGCCACGCTCAGCCTGAAGCATGCGGGTCTTGAAGTGTGCTAGTGTGCGTTGGTAACGCTCGAGGGTCTGGGCCCACAGATCCAACAGAGCACCCCCACCAAGCTCAAGGGCCAAAGCTCGTGCATCTTGGAAACGGGATGGAGGGATGGGAGGGAGAGAGGACAGAGGAGAGGAAGGCGGGGAGTGGGGAGAGGAAGAAGAGACCACATCGCACCACTGGGAGGCCTGTAGATGGAGGAGGTATTAGTATTAGATAAGGGCTCGTGTGCGGTGGAAGTGTATGGTTATGTGATGTATCTGCAGGTGGTACCTCAGTAAGCGTGGACAGTAATCTCTGGGTGTTGTCCAGTTGGGTCCAGCAGTCAGACAGGCAGTGAGACATTCCTCTCACTTTCTCTCTGATTGATGGAAGTTGCTTAAGGACCGCCGTCAGGCCTCCCCATTCCAGCTCAGACCAGCTCTCGACCTCTCCCAGCACCACTAGTGTCTCACTGTTAAGTTCCTGCACGATAGCAATGTTATCGGTCACAGAATTTTTATAATTTCACTGTACAACACACACACAAACACCCACAAACACACACGCACACTCACCATGGCAGATTCCCTGAAGCTTTTGAACTTCTGCTGTTTGAGTGAGAGGCGGCTTAGTGAGAGAGGAGGATCCTTATACTCCTCCAGTTGCTCATGCACATGTTCTATTTCTTTCTCGCACTAGGAATGAAAGAGATTTGCTATCTATAGAAGATTTATATATAAATACAAGATACACTGGTGTATAGAAATCATTTTCACAAGATTGGAAATATCTCGATCACCTTATCCAGTTTGTCCACTAGAGCTACCAGTCTACTAAGTGCTTCCAGGTCATGACTTCTCTGATTAGAAACACGCACCAGTCGATGGAGTGAATCATCAACACTGTCATAGAGACTTGAGGTTGCGGCTAAGGCAGCTCTTAAAATATGAAACATCAGAAATAGAAATAAAGTGACAAAATTATGAGAAATATCCAGTATCCAAGAGAGTCAGCTCAAAACAATAATTTGTTCTGGGGCATATGATTCATCATTAATACTGGAAAACTTCAAATGAGTCACATACTGTTTTCATTCATTTAATTCAGTCTCTATGGCTACCTGCAGTCTGGTGACCTGTGAGCCAATCTGGACGTTCCATTAGCCAGTCCAGCCAGCCAAGCCCCGCCCCGTCTTTGTAGCTCTGTCAACCGTTGGTCCGACAGAACACCACTCATCAGCTGCTTGTGCTTTTCAACACTTAGTGGTACAGACTGGAGTGGATACAAAACAGGAAAAGGCCATTTGACAGGTCATGAATCGCACATGCAGAAGCTGCAGCAATCCAAGCAGCATTGTTCACATGCTCGCCTGCATACCTTATGTACATCTGCATAATTAAAAGCAACATCCACTAGATGGCATGTCAGAGCCTAAACATCCCTGTCTCTCTGGTTTCCAATTCAAACTGTAAAATGTTTAACGACTTAAACAGAATGACAAGCTCTGTTAAAACTTTCTGCTGTCATCATGATTGTTGTCATTAGCTGCATCTCAAATAGGAAGCGATGACCTTAGGTTCGAAAGTATTTACTGAGCTAGAAAATCCAGAAGATGGGTATGCAAAACAGGTCTGAAGACTACTTCAGAGGTTTTTAAAATTCAAACACTAAACATAATAGGGAAACCAGTTGGTATTATCACTCAATAACTGTCTGCAACAGTACATTTTTGAGACACTAGTTTGGTTTGTCGGTTGTGGTCACCCTGTCACATGGTACAATACTGTCCTCACTCTTTACATTGGTGTTGCATCACACTGAGATGTCGCTTTAATTTCTGAGAAAATGCACAAGCAATGATCTAAAGGGCCGCAGGATACAAGTGGGGGCCATCTCACATGTGTGTACGCATTGTTAAAAGCAAGTATAATCCAGCCTTCAGAGGCTGCCATCTCCATAATACTGAACTGTTTACCATAATTACCAATCAGTTCATAATCCATCAATCAGTCTCATTTAGTTGCAATCAATTCTCATTTGCCTCTGCACCAGCACACCTTTTGTATGGAGCATTTTTGCAAACTGATAGTCAAAAATACTAAGACAGTTCTATACTGCAAGATGTATTACTACATTACCTTAACACAGTCAGGCAGTGGTTCTGTTCCCATAGATTTTAGTGCGTCTTCCAATAGAGCGAGGACACTCTCACAGCGTTCAGTCAACTGTTCCAGGCTCTACAAACAAGGACAGGAAACCAAGAACAGTTGATAAGGTACTGCTGCGGGATTATATATTTAATTGGTTAAGTTATATGTAATTTTAAGGGTGGTTTTTTTTGCTGATTATACTAAATTCAGTTTCTAAATGTGTAACTTGTTGCAGGAAGTCCTCAAATCAAATTGGTACACTTGAATAAGTAAGGAATAAAACATAACAGGGCATGCTGTTACAGAAAAATTATCAGAGGCTGGGTAGTATGATGCAGACCCATGCGAAACAGAGGGCTGTTATCATCCAGAAGTTGATACTGTACAAGAGCACCTCCTGAAGTGCTTTATTCCTCTTATATCACAACAATATTAAGGACTGCCTCTTAACTTGCAAAGCCCTCCATCATCCTAATTAATACTTAAAGGAACAGCATTACATCTGACTGTTTCAAAGCCCTGGCACTGGAGACTTCTTCTAAAAATCTTAAATAAATATCACACAGAAAAATTATATCCACAACCATATCAACCATTTTTTAGCTGTTTATGTGGAGTGTCTGCCATACAAACCCCTGTGAATGAACTGTTACTATAGAAACGATATGTATTAGAATGAGCACATTAATATAACCCTGTGATTTGGCTTACAGCTGGAACTACCTAGAACTACTACTATCAGATTTGAGAATTCAACAGTGCTGTGGCATAACTGGTGTTAAATCATCTACCTAAATTTAGTTCCCCAGGCGAAATTAACCAAGTGCCCTGAAATTTCAGTTACAGAGCCTGGTAAATTGTTTTTCTCAAATGAGTTCTTATCCACATCAAATTATTAAACATTACTTCTTACGTTCATTCAATGTCATCTCTTGAACATGTATAAACAGCTTTATGCTGGTTTCTTTTAACAGTCAATATGTACAAATAGAGGAATTCTCACCAATCTGAAGGATAACCAGTCATTATGTGAGTGCTCAAAGTCTCCATCCAATTCTTTAGGCAGCTGCTGTCTATCCACATACTGCTGAAGGACTCCAGTTCCTTTTACTGTGTGTACCTGTATGAGTTCAAGAGAAAGACTCATTTAAAATCACATGGTTCCATTATGTGGCTCACTCTAAATTATCTGAAATTAGGGTTATTTTTTATTTGTTGGTGCACAGTTTTTTTATTTTCAATTGTTATTATCATGCTAGGTAGTGTTATATGGGGTACCTCTATCCCATCCAGGTTATATGAGGCTGATTCTTGCTCTTCCTCTGTAAGAATGAGAACACAGCCAAGGCTTGCTGGTTCCTGAACCTGAAAACATACATGCATAAAAGTGTATACACATATATACATATACATATACATATACAATAATAATTGTATCTTAATAATACAATGTCTCACCTTGAATGACCTCAAGGCAGAGAAGCAAAGCTCAGAAGGAGAAGCCTGCCTACTGTCCACCAGCACTGTTAAGCCCTTTTCTCTGGCTGCAGGTCTGATATTGAAAAACAAAAACAAAAAGCAACAACAACAAAAAACTTCTAAGTTAAAACTCCAAATTAGGAATGTCAGCTCTGTCTAGACAAGGGTCCTGGACTAATTCCCACAAATGGACAAATTTGGGGATAAGGGGGAAACTACCATTGGAAATACAGATTATACAGATTTTTTTAAAAATATGGTTATGTTGTATTATGTAAATGTATTTGCTTTACAGAGCATGAGAAAATCAGCTTCTTGTGGTCTTGGTCTTGCAATCTCCTGAGGCCTCATAAGTCACTGTCACAATACTGGAGTAGTTCTCAATCTTGAATTATGGTCTCACAAGACCACAGTACATTGGATAATAAGATTCTGGATAGTGTACTTAATATTCACTTCCTCCCACTACTAGTCTGTGCTATATCTTCCCCTCCAAAGAGATTAATAACTCTTAAAGGAATGGTTCAGCCAAAAAAATTTTTTCATTAGATTTTCCTCCAAAGTAGAGGTAAAGAAGC
>CM074972.1:6171769-6185245 GCA_037577455.1 Pangasius macronema
GCAGCTAAAATGGCTGCCCACTGCTCCGGGTGTGTGTTCACTACTGTGTGTGTACTTGGATGGGTTAAATGCAGAGCACAAATTCTGAGTCACCATACTTGGCCACAAAGTCACTTCACTTCACTTCACTTTAATATAAAAGCCAGTAGTACGGTTATGTCTAACAGTTAATGAATATTATTTTTGTACTGAAACTGGATTTCAAGCATGGCAGCAAAATACATGTTATACCAATGCTGTGATGCGTCTTGGAATTTGTCTTTGTGTATCAGGGATGTGCATGCAGACAGGAATCTGCAGTCTGACGCTTGCTCTGTGTTCACTCTTTTCACAGTGCTTGATAACTCAGCCTTTGCACAAAGGCCTTCTGTATGTTGGCACACAACTACCAGCACTGTGGCAGAAAAAACAAGCACACCAAACTATGTGCTGGACTCGACAGCTTAAAGACACACCACCATATAACTGGGGTTTCCTTGGATTGTCTCTGGATCACATTGTTTCTGCTGGAATCAGACTGTACAGTCTGCTGAATCACTCAAAAGGAAGAGAAAGGGGAAAGGCTTGAAATGACTAGGGCATGAGACACAGTTGCAAAATTTAGTTTGATATTATTAGTCTAGTATTAAGTACTGATGAAATTGTCTGATATCTTATGTAAGTATTATGGGGAAATCTGTCCTATTCATTACTGCTATTATTACTTGATCCAAACCTGCAACAATTAAGTTTAATGATTATTTCTACATTAAACAGCAATAGTACGTGCTATATATAAATACTGTTTATGCATTACCAATAATTTTTTTTTTTTTAATTAAATCATCATTTCAGCAAGAAAATAATTTTAATGTTACTGTTCTTTTATTTTATTTATTTATTTATTTTGTGTGTGTGTCTGTGTGTGTGTTTGTGTGTGTGTGTGTGTGTGTGTGTGTGTGTGTGTGGGGCGGCCTAGCGTAAATAGTTCCTTTTTTTTTTTTTTAGATACATATATTATGAAAAAAACAGAATATATGTCATAATATGCCTTAACTTGACCATATGAAGGGTTTTCCCAGGCCACAACCGCATATATTTTACCTGCTTCAATTTTATTTTGTGCTGAAAGAGAAAGAAAAATAGAAAAAAATATTCTCTAGAGAGCTATTGCCCTTTTCCTGCAATGTGCATTGTATTTTGCTTGAGCTTTGTGGTTGAAATGGCTCCTCTGATTGAGTTGTTAGTTTTACTGCCACTGCATTTTTCAAGTTGAATGATAAGCAGTCAGGTCGGCATTAAGCGGGACAATAATTTGTCATGTGTCCCCTTTGACACAAAAGAGCCTTTTAAAAGCTCAAAACAACTTATTCAATAGGCTGAAAGTGCAGAGAGTACTCTATTAATAAATAGTCAGGTTGAGGGTTAGATATTCACGAAGTTATTGTTATATTAGCTCTCTGCTACAATAAATTGACGTGGAAATTAATTATGACTTCAAAATACAGACTTTCATTTATCATTTGAGGGTACTTACTCTAAATCTGGTGAACAAATTTTAGCAATTTTTTACGTGTTAGCGCCGTTAACTCTCAATATGAAGTCCAAAGTGCTGTCACTGACAGAAAAATTATTTCCCTGGTGAAGAAAAACACCTTTACAACAGTTGGTCTGCTCAAGAACACCCTCCAGGAGGTAGGTGTATTTGTGTCAAAGTCAGGGTTCACCACAAGATGAAAACCATGGGTAGGCATCAAAACCATTTTAGAGTTTGCAAAAAAAAATAAATACAGTTCTGGAACAACATCCTATGGACAGATGAGACAAAACTTGTACCAGAATGAAGGGAACAGAGGAATATGTAAAAGTGAAGGAATTGCTCATGATCCAAAGCATATCTTCTCATTTGGCTACTAATGGAACTGGTTCCCTTGTATTTATTGATGATGTGACTGCTGATGAAGGCAGTGGGATGAATGCTTAAGTGTGTATATATATATATATATATATATATATATATATATATATATATATGTCTGCTCAGATTCAGCCAAATTCTTCAAAATATTGGACAGTGCTTCACAGTACAGATGGACAACGACCTGAAGCATACTTTGAAAACAACAAAAGACTTACTTTTAAGGCAAAGAAGTGGAATATTCTGGAATGGCCAAATCAATCACCTGACCTGAATCCAACTGAGCATGCATTTCACTTGTTTAAAATGCCCCAAGTGCAAGCACGAACTGAAGACAGCTACAGTAAAGGCTTGGCAGAGCATCACCTGGGAAGAACCCCAGCGTCTGGTGGTGTCTATGGGTTCCAGTCTTCAGGCAGTCATTGACCGCAAAGGATTTGCAATCAAGTATTAAAAATGACAATTTACAAACATTACAAATTTGTCCAAATAATTTTGGTTTGTAAAATATTGAGCTCACATTCATTATTTAATTTGAACCCTAATATAGTATGGTAGACGGCTAAAATATGCTTCTATGCTATTCGCAAAATTGATGACAAGGTTGCATGAATTAATCTTGGCAGTGTTTGGCTAATGTGGTATCAGACTGAAGTAAACACACATTTCACATGTTAGGCTACAACAAAAAACACAAAAATAGATTGATAGATAGATAGATAGACAGATACATGAAGCCAGCTGAGACACCTGAAGCCAGCCATCCACATATTTTCAAATTGCTGCTCATGCTGCATCACACGGCAGCATAACACACTCAGAGGAAAGCACTAACTGCCCTATTCTGCATACATATGCTCAGAGATGCCCACGATTGGCTAGTGTCAAAACCTGCTAGCGTTGGCCAATTGCTGTGGTATAAGTGGCATAAAACACTTCAGGATGCGCTGTTATTGGAAAATAATCAACTGCGGGCTGGTAACAGTAACTCTGTTACATGTTGAGCAGCATCACTTCACCCTGTTGTTGACCATTTTCCTATAACAGCATCCCATAAAGTGTTTTATTTCCTTCCTTATAATCTCAGCTTATTATTCAGTTACGCATCTTAAGGCATATCTTTAATTACTACCAGCTATTTTGTAATTTCTTTGTGACTAATGCCAATCGGTCCAGATAATTTAAGGACTTAAGCGACTATTATAAACTCAATGTTGCAAATGTCTGTTTTATTTACTTTCAAAGTCTAAAACTGAATGTACTTTGACATGAAGAACTCATTATACTATACAGTCATGGGAAAAAGAAAGTATACCCTCCTTCAATTCTATGTTTTTATTTATCAGGTCCTAAATAACATGTGTGGTCCTCACCAACTTCTATAAACAAACAAATAACCTCAGGTGACAGCAACAACAACAACAACAAAAAAAAGCAGATTTAAATATGTAGTCTTTTTTTTTCCAAAAAGTATACCAACATTCAGAAACCAGGTGGGAAAAAATGAGTACACCCTATAATTCAGTAATAGAGTATGTAGAACCACTTTCAGCCACAATAACTTAACATTTTCTGAAGGAGTTTATCAGTCTCTCACATTGTTTTGGAGAAATTTTGGCCTGCTCCTCATTGCTTCAGTTCATTGATATTTGAGGGCATTCATTTATGCACAGCTCTCTTAAGCTCCCACCACAGCATCCCAGTAGGGTTGAGGTCTGGACTTTGACTTGGCCATTCCAACACCTTGACTTTTTCTTCTATAACCATTCAGATGTAGATTTGCTGGTGTGCTTGGCATCATTTTCTGTTGCATGACCCAATTTCAGCCCAGCTTGAACTTCTGGACAGATGGCCTCACATTTGTCTCAAGAATATTCTGGTATAAAGTGGAATTTATCGTTTTCTCAATAACTGCAAACTGTCACGGTTCACGGATCACCGGCCCCTTCTGGCCGTCTCTTGTCACTACCGTTAATTAGCTCATTGTGTTCAGCTGTCACTTATTGCTGGCTCTATTTAAGCCCCGGTGTTTGTCCCTGTCTTTGTCAGTTCGTTTNCTACAGCCGAGTGCCGCCTGGGACATTTATCACCACTGCACGCACGTCTCCTCCACTGTTTATTTTGCCTGTCATTTCCGCTATTGTCATTAAACATCTTACGTTCTCGCACTTGAATCTGCCTCTAGTTTTTTGCCGTGACACAAATATCCCAGGTCCTGTGGCTACAAAACAAACCCAAATCATTCAAGATTCAAAGAACTTTATTAATCCCAGGGGGAAATTGCTTAATCACCCATCCACCACCATCCCTGAGCATTAATTGGTCTGACCTTGAACTGAATTTTTTCCGGGACGCCCACTCCTGGCAACTCTTGTGAAGGCTCTTCATTTGTAAATAATCCTTCTCAGTGTAAAATTGTGAATTTCAAATTGTTTGGAGATGGCCTTATAACCCTTACCAGATTGATGAGCATCAACAATTAATTCTCTTAGGTCATGGCTAATGTCCTTTCTTCTTGGAATGATGTAGACACACACCTGAGTGCTCCAGAACACCATCTGCTTTAATAGAACATCTACTTTTATTGATATTTGATATTTGAGTACAGATATTTTCATCAGAATTTTTCTTCTAATTTGTTGGACTAGTACATGGTGTTCTCATGTCTGATTGAGCTCCTAGCAAGGAAATATCATATGCAGGGTGGTAAGTATGTGTGTGTGACCTAGCACTCTGTCCATTAGGGTGTGTGCGTAAAGGGGGTTTCTGCTCTTCCTCTCTTTCCTCTCAACTTCCTCTCTTTCTCTCCAGCCTGAAAGTGTGCCGCTTCTACCGGAAAAGTCTGGAGACCTCCTCTAAACAGACACAGTACAGAAAAGAGAGAGTGAGGGAGAGTCCAAGCCAGCAGTGGAAGAAAAGGAGAGGAAAATAGCAAGGAGCAGTATGATAGAATGCAGACCCAAGAGAAAGAGAACTGGATAGAGAAAGGGCGTGGGAAAACAGAGGGATCAACAAGATGCTCCATTTTTTTTACATCAGTTGTGCTGTCCCATCAGTTACACCAACATGAGTTTTTGTAAACATGAGTTTTAACTTTTCTAGGTTGAATTACTTTTTTAGGTAGAATCTTCTAGGTTGTATCCAAAATATGCTAATGCAAACAAGTTGTTTTGATATCATTCAGCACAATGATTTTGTGGTACATGCCATATTCAAGCTTCAAACAGCATACATGCCCTTATTGTCTGTGTGCAGGGGTTTTCCATCGCACACCTCTTCCAACTAAAAAAAATTCTCTCTCTCTCTCTCTCTCTCTCTCTCTCTCTCTCTCACACACACACACTTTCCCTTTCTTTCCCTCTCGTTATGTCTCTCGTTCTCATTTTCCCATCCTCCCTTCTCTCTCTTTCTACGTTTCCAATGTGGAAAATGCAGCATCACCCCTACCATCACCATGGCTCTTTACGTCTCCCAAAATAAAGTGGGCCTCTCTCTCTCCCTCCCTTTCTCTGTCCCTCTCTTTGCCAAACTACTCCACCCAGTCCCACACACCAAATGCTGGCTTCACCATTATAGAGCTTGTTTCGTCTGCACTAACTAAAAATTGTGTGCTACATTTTCCCTCTCCATTTTCAGCTCAGTTTCTGTTTCTTAACTTTTGTGATAATTAAAACCGCACAGGGATTTTGCACTAAAGGTTAAAACAGCAGCTTGTTTTATTGTGGTTTGTTATTAACCAATCTCGTCCATGCATGTTAGCTTGCTACAGCCAGAGTCCACCGACTTAACACATAACTGCTTCCTGATCTTCCCAGGCCAACAAACAAATAAGACGTTAGAAGCATATGTAGACCTAACATCCTGCACCGCTTTTGCTTAAGTAGCCTCATGTCTTTCAAAAATATCCTTTGAAAATTGTCTGATTAAATGTACTTACAGTGAATAAGTGACTTGTTTATCAGACATTAAGCGTAACTATAAACAGCTAAAAAAATATAAGAAAGAAAAGTTGTTATTGCTGACAAATCATTGTGGTAGAGGAATAACACACTTCAGGGTGTGCTGTTATAGGAAAATACTTAGAGGTGGAAATGGTATGTTCACTTCACACTGGAGTCCATCATCATCGTTGATAATTTTCTTATAACAGCACATGCCAAAATGCTTCTTTCGTTATTTCTTCTCTCAGTTTATTGTTCAGTTAATCATCTTAAAGCATATTATGCATTAGCTGGTCATTTTGGACAGTGAATTAAAAAGTCCAAAATATCTATGATTAAAAGGTACTTCCAGCAAATTTAGAGTTTATTAGGTTCGTATATTGTTATATCTGATAAACCAGAAGAAATTATCTATATGTATATAGTTACAATGAGTTGCCAGTTTATTAGGTACCCCCAGGCCTGTGCGTATTGCCCAGGACAAACCATTTAAGCTAAGGCCCCTCGGAAACCCAAAATCTACCTATAATGCAACTATATTTCATTCTGTTTGCTTACACTTACTTCTTTTCTTATGCAAAATCTTAGCAAACTTGCATTATTGAAAGTAACTAATAGCCAGAGTTCCTCTAAATATAAGCAAATGTCTGTAATTAGCCATGATAGTTTCAGGGTGCAGAGAAGCTGTTACTATATAGCAGACCAAACCATTTTACAAAAAGGTTTTGTACAAACAGGGTATTCACAACTTATCTGATGAGTTGCAAATGATGAATAGCCCTATCATTTTTATTCAAATAAATGCATTTCAGACAGTACTAATTCTGCATGTTTATTCTGGACTACGAAACTCTCCTGGATCTGGGACAGCTTCCCTCGTAGTCCTGCGTGACAGTGGGGCTCTGAGTACATCAATTTATTTAGGTATTCTTGCTTATACTGAAAAAAACATTGATTTATTGTCTTTCCTGCCATTCCTTTACACCTTTTATTCAAACACTGTGCACGATGAATAACAGACAATTTACTTTGCATTAGATTTAACTAGAACTTCATGCAGTGTACAAGTGGAATACAAATCCACTACAAACTACAGCCTATGAAAAATCTGGAACTTATATGATTGCATTTGTTACTGAATTGATATCAAAGTTATCAGCCATTAATCATTACTAAAACTACAGTGCAGCTTGCAGTTTAAATGCAATTTTATGAAATTTCCTCAGTGCCATAAGAGGGGATTTCCCTCAGCAACAACCACATTCCAACTCCTCAAACGAAATTGCTTTAGAGATAAGAACAGGAAGTCTGAACAGATGCTTTTAATGGAAGTTTTTCATTAAAATTGAGGGGAAAAAAGACAAGGTAAATATATAGATGCAAATAAATAGAAAGGGTACAAAAGCAAAACAAAGCAAAACAGGACGTATGCATGCATGCATGGCTCCTACATAAAAACAAACTTGCTTATAGAAAAGTTGAATGAGTGAATTTTGCTCTGAGGCTCTTACCATTACTGAGCTGTGTGTCTTTGCCTACATGGCCGTTATATCTCCCTTCTTCTCTGACATGTGATCCAATATCATCAGGAAATCCCAGATTTACACTCCTTCTAGAAACAGCTCGTGTCAATGTCTGTCAGTCTGAATGTCTGAAAAAAAAAAATGCTGAAGACGATCATTGCATGACATGATATCAGGGTCTGTCTCTCTAGTTTGAGAGTGCTATGTGAGAGGCGCTTGTCCCAAGCCTGTCCTGTAGCCGATGTCAGCCTGGGTTGCCAGATTGGATGCGAATCTCGCTTTTCAGTAGCAGTTTAAAACGCGCATAACTCACAATCTCGGAAAAAAAATAAAATAAAAAAATTCCACAACCGCTAATGTTTGAGAGGATAATGCTTTTAATACGTTGCTTTAAGTAGGATAACAACATTATAAGAACTCTCATATGATTTAATTATATATTAGACTATGTTGACAAGTTTCGAATGAACATACTAGGTTTCTATTTTTTATTAAATTACAGATAATACTAACTAGATATGATCAAGATGTATTATGTACTTTCTTTACTAGTCGAATGTTTCATCCTTCCCACTCCTTATAATAGTTAAAGCTGAAATTGTGCGATCTGGCAACCCTACTTTTAGGTCCCGCCCTCGGCATTTAGAACAGCGGCGCTATAGAGGCGCAACTACAGCTGTTGATCACTCCAACTATTCAGCAGTTCCCCTCCAGAGTGTATAAACAACGACACACTGTTCAACCACGCACCAATTTTCCTTTTCACACACACACACACACACACACACACACACACACACACACACACACACACTTTCTTTATACACTGTGGGGAAACTGATCTCTGTAGCTAAATGCCAAACCATAAATGTTCCATCTCTTATAACCTTAGTACCCAAAGGTAACTTTTTTTTAATGTAAGGTTTATTTGGGCCTGATCAACAAAATATGCTCCAATATATGTATTTCTGGGAGGCACAGTGGCTCAGTAGTTAGCACTGTTGCCTCGCACCTCAGGGGTTAGGGGTTCGAGTCCTGCCTCTGCCCTATGTGCATGGAGTTTCCTTGTTCTCCCCATGCTTTGGGGGTTTTCTCTGGGTACTCTGTTTTCTTCCCCCACTCCAAAGACATGTGTAGTCTGATTGGCATTTCCAAATTGTCCATGGCGTGTGAATGTGTGTGTGAGATTGTGCCCTGCGATGGGTTGGCCCCCTGTCCAGGGTGTCCCCAGCCTTGTGCCAAGTTCCCTGAGATAGGCTCCAGGCTCTCCCATACCCTGTGTAGGGTAAGTGGTATAGAAAATGGATGGATGAATGTTTATCCATGAAAGGAAAGAGAATCAAATGAGACAAAATCATTTTTAAGTCTGTTTTTGCATCGCATTCCTGTCCAGTGAAGTGACTGAGCAATGATATTGATTATTTGACAATTATAATAATAATAATAATAATAATAATAATAATTATTATTATTATTATTATTATTATTATTATTATTATTATTGCAACATATTGCATGACGCCATACACATTAGGGTTAGTGTGCATGGGCTACACAGTGACTATGCAAGTCATTACAAAAGGCTTTAATATAATCTAATTTAACAAGCTAGCCACATTCCTGTAATCATCATCTTCCATACCATTGCCAGGGCATTGCAGGTTTCACACAAAGAAAATGGTGTAGTGGCGACATCTGCTGTTCATAAGCCTCTTACCAAATTTAGGGGAAAACAGTAGAATAAGTTGTCTTGCTTCAGTTCCTTTCTGGAGACATATCCCAGCCCTGGTACGCTGGGCACAAGGAATACACAGGAATACATCCTGAATGGCACTCATTCACACCTAGGGGCAATTTAGCATATCCAGTCCACCATGTGTTTGGGAGGTGGAAGGAAACCCACATGGAAATGGGAAAACTGAGCTGAGGATTGAACTGGGAACCGTGGAACTGTGAGGCGGTAATGTAGTACCAGATGCAGCATCTTGGAAGAGACGTCATTCATCACCCACCTCACTCTTCAAACTTTTACTAGTAATAAATTAGCTTATAGACTCCAGACCAAAATAAAGGTGCAATGTACTTAATGAGCTCTAATTTAGTAGTTCAGTTCACAATCTTGCATAGACACCATTTAACTATTTCTAAAGCATATTCTTTATATTTTTATGTCAGTGAGCTGGCAATATTCTGATGGGTGTGAAATGAGGTGTCTTTAGGCCACAATGGAAAAGTTTGTAGTAGTAGTAGTAGTAGTAGTGGTAGTAGTGTGAAATTTTTGCATTGGCTTACATGGTATGCATAAGAAAATTAAAAAATATATGTAGAAAACACTTAAGACACATCTATATGTAACAAGATAATATATGGATGGGATAGGCTGACTTAAATATCTAGTTATGTCAGTATTTGTGTAGAGAAAGTTCCTCATATTTATAGCATGGTTACTTGGGTGCTCAAGGTGCTATGATGTAATAAACTAGCATGTCAGTTACATTTATGTCTTCATATTAAGAATTCATTCACAGTGCAGATACACTGCAAAGAAAACACAATCACCCACTACTGATTTGAGAGCGCATTGTCTTATTCGGTGTATCACATTATTCTTTGATATTTTTATTTATAAGTAAAGAAACCAGAGTGAACATGTATTATCCCGAGTGTCCAGTTACACAAATTCAGAGGTGAGTTTAGATTTGGCTAAATAAGTCATACAATATTGAAACAAATAGATGGAATATCATCAGTGTTTGATTTTAGATAAAAATCAGTCCTGATATTTGTGATAAATAAGTTGCTGGATTGATTTGAGCATTGAGTTTAAAAAAAAAAAAAAAAAGTTAAACTATTCAAATATTTAATGGTTTGGGTTTTTACAGTGGAGTGATAAGAAGGGTTTCTGGACATTATCCTAAATCTGCGTAATGAGAATTTCTTTATTGTGTCTTAGTTACAGATTATTGAACATGTTGCATGTTAAATAAGATTCTGATACTAACAATGTGAAATGTTCGTTTGAGGGAATGGAATGCTCTGAAGAAGGAATGACTACTAATTCAGTAATGGTGTAAAATGATGTAAAATGTACATATATTAAATGAAATGTTAAAAAGTTCCATTTAATAATTGTCAAATAAATAAATAAATAAATAAATCCCATTAATAATTGGTAATGTGCTTTACTGAATCATCAGTTTACAAATTTAGGAAATTCTAAAAGGGAAGGAACAAAGTTTATAGCGGACACATTTATGCCAGCGAGTAAAACCTCAGCAAAACCAACATGCTTCCAAGCATACACAAAGTCATCCAGATTTGGTTATTATAATAATTGTAATTGGTTGGTTCTCAACATTTCTTCTTGGCTGGGAGGTGACAAGGAGTGTTGCATTAGGTGTCATTAGGTGCCCCTGTTGTGTTTTTTGCCAATATTAGAAACTGATGAGTAAAAAAATATTTATAAAGAAAGAAACATTCATGATGATTAGCACTATTGATCACTTTACATTGTCTTGTTTTAACCTGCCATGCAAAATGTCATCTTGGTACTACTGCAATGGAAATTGTAAAGGGGTGCAGCTGAATTAGCAATTCTTACAATGAGGCTAATTTGAGTGTTTTGTTTCCATTATGTTTACACAGAAATTCTTACTTTTCCAGAAAGGCTACTGAATATAATATACTCAATAATATTTGTGAGAGAAATGTAACTAGCATAGACCCACCATAAAATCTAACTATCTAACTATCTATATATATCTTAAACTCAAATCTAGGCTTAACTATTCTAACCAATCTATCTATACTATCCAAAGATCAAGATATTATTTTAAATACATCAATCAATCACATAGTACATAGTAATAACAATAATGTTTCATAGATACATTTCCAAAAACAAAACAAAACAAAACTTCTTCTTCTTCTTCATGTCATATGTAAGACATATTTCTGCCTCCTGCAATTCAGAATGACAAAAGTCTTGACTGTCATATCACTTAGGTAAATAAGTAACAGTGAAACCTATGCTTTGCAAAATTCAAATAACTATCAAGAGAGATTTTAGTGTATTTAATACAAATTATACCAGAACATGCTGTTGCATTCTTGAATCTGATAGGTCACTCCACATAATCTACGTCTAAAAATAAACAGATTTGTGTTGTCATTTACGAAAGAAAAACGTTTAGTCGTTGATATGGTGAAGCTTTCGGTACCTGGTCTTTTGGCTGTTCTACAGCATTAATGTAAACAGATGAAAGTGTCATTCGATACAAAATTTAAATTGTTCCCAAATTGTTGCGATTAAGAGGAAATCAGTTCAGGACATGCTATAATTGGAAAATAATCAACTTCGGGTGGTAACAGTAACACCACTTCACATAAGCCCCCTTTACACCAGTCCATCATTGATTATTTTCCTATAACAGCACGCCCCCATTGTGTTTTTTCCTTACTTAATTGATACAAAATGTTACTAAATCTTCTCTAACCTTAATTAGAGAAGGTTTAATAACATTTTGTATGAATTAAGTAAGGAAAAAAAAGACCTGGAAAACTTTAATCAATTCTAGCCTAAGATAAGACCTTCTTTTGAGACGTACCCAGTTAACAATATTAGGTTAGCAGAACATTTTCTGTAGAACATTACAGGAAAATTATTTTGACTCATTATTACTTACTGACTGACTTCTGTTAGCTGGGTATGTGCTCAATGCCAGACAATTCTATGGCATGGATATTATTATTATTTAGAGGTCCAAGCACCAAAGGTC
This sequence comes from Pangasius macronema, assembly GCA_037577455.1. Taxonomy (NCBI): domain Eukaryota; kingdom Metazoa; phylum Chordata; class Actinopteri; order Siluriformes; family Pangasiidae; genus Pangasius; species Pangasius macronema. The sequence goes on from CM074972.1 coordinate 6,183,909, forward strand.
CTGGAAACCTGTTGTAATTGTTAGGATATTTAGAGGTCCAAGCACCAAAGGTCCTGGAAACCTGTTGTAATTGTTAGGATATTTAGGGGTCCAAGCACCAAAGGTGCTGGAACCTTATTGTACTGTAACTGTTAGGATTTTCTTCCATTTCTTGCAAACTGTGAGTCCTACAAGCAAAATTCTTTTTTCCACTGATTCCTTGCTTTCCACTGATTCCTCAAGCCAAAAAGTCTCAATAACCGTTTGGTTTCAACCCACTAGGATTTTTTTTCGTAATTGGCATAATATGTAAAAACTACTCTTGCAAACTAGGATTTTTGGCCTATCTTCATAAATTTGGTGTCAAACTACTCAGCAGAGTGTGATTCTCAATAATGATCAAAAACATGCTAACATTTGTAAACAGTATGGCTGCCACATGTCAATCAATTCTAATGAGGTGGTGCTTAATTTACTTAAAAATACATAACTCATGAGTGCTTACATGGAAAAACATGTACAGGACAAGATTCTGAAGTCATGAGCAAAGTTTGGTCATACAAAGGGGGTGGAGCTAAGGTCACATTCTCAAGAACCGTAAGTCTGAACAAGCTGAAATTTGGTATGGTACATATATATGTACTAATCTGTACCTGCAATCTCACTCAAATTCACTACTGGGGTTGCTATTCATGTTCATAGGGTTTAGAGTTAATTTAATAGCTATTTCTCAGGAACCAAAATTCCAGCTGAGCTGAAATTTGGAGTCCTAAGTTGAGAAGAAGGAGTAGGAGTAATAGTAGTTAATAATAGCAGTAGTATTCTTCTAATCTTTCTTACCCTTTTTTAAGTTTCAGTTTCCAGTTCAGGTTCCTTCGTCCAACGGACCTGAAATACGGATGACTGGACATTGGCAGATTTCATCTATGGAGAAAAATTACTTTTATGTGCTATGCAATACTTGCAATACATACACAGTACTGTGCAAAAGTCTTAGGCACCCTATTTTTTTAGTACAAACTTTGTAATAGATTTTTATTTTATGACGTCTACATTATTGATTCAGTACAAAAACATTAGTTTTCCAGCACAAAATTAAATGTTACAGAAAAGTGTTTGTATGTCAGTAAAGAAAGCAGTATATTACGGTATATTAAGAGACACTTTTCAGACAAAAAAACAAAACAAAACAAAAAAAACATGCAAAAATAAAAAGCAAGTGCGACAGTCAAAGTCTCCAGAAGACCTCACGCGTTCATCATCTCGGAGCATGACGTGAGGAGGGCATTCAGGAGAGTGAACACGAGGAAAGCAGCAGGACCAGACGGCATCACAGGTCGTGTTCTGAAAGCCTGCGC
>CM074972.1:6267884-6284237 GCA_037577455.1 Pangasius macronema
GATAGGTGGAGAGTGATGATTCGCTGTGGAGACCCCTGAAGGGAAAAGCCAAAAGAAGGAGAAGAAGAAGAAGAAGAAGAAGAAGAAGAAGAAGAAGAAGAAGAAGAAGCTTTCCTCTTGTATTAACTAGTTTTAATTTCACATTCACTAGTTTTTACCCTCACATTCAGCAGTTTTCTTACTCGTGTTCACTAGTTATACTCGTACTTTCAGTACTTTTACTCTCGCATTCATTAGTTGTATTCTCAGATTCAGCAGATTTACTGTTATATTCAAAGCTTTACCCTCACATTCACTAGTTTTACCCTCACATTCACTAGTTTTACCCTCACATTCACTAGTTTTACCCTCACATTCACTAGTTTCACTCTCACATTCACTAGTTTCACTCTCACATTCGCTAGTTCTTAATTTTAGTTTTTATGCACTCTGATATTACACCTAGCCATAGACTTGCATTGAAATACTGCATTTGTTGAAAATAATTTGAATAAGTTTGTATAAGCTTTAGTTTAGTTTCTTGTTATATGGGGTGCTAACTTCATGGAGGTGAGAAACATTTTCTGTGAATATTAAAAGTATTTTTTTATGTAAATGCAAGAACGGTTAATGTGGGAACATGCTTTGGGTATGTGACAGGTTTGAAAAACATAGCACCCTGTACTTACTTGCACGCATATGCACACAGATACAGACACACAAGCACACACGCACACACACACAGATACACTCCTGGGCGGTGAGGTGAAGGCCGCATGATTAAGTGTCTCGTAACAGGGTGACAGCTGGCACTGTTCAAATGGAACAGGAACAGGTTACACACCGCTGCTCACAGAGAACGATACGCAACAGTCTCACACTCTCTCTCGTACACATATACACACAAATGAACTCGAGCTGGAAAGCTACAAACAATTCAGCTGGCACACTTTCTTGTCCTTTCAGTGCTCCCCGTTCTCCCTAGTCAGCCCCTTTCCCCCTCTTTCTCTCTTTTAATTCTTTCTTGTTTGAGAATGTCCTCATGTTAGATATGTTTTAATAACTGAATTCCTATTCACAAAGTGAAAATATTAGCTGCAGATAATCTTTCAGCAGTAAAGCAAGGAGCGATACAGCACCCTTTCAAAATCAATTGGGCTGAAAATTTACTTTCATTACACCTTCAGACACAAGGACTTGAAGAAAAACACACACACGTGTCTGTATATCCATCACCACCTTTCCTGGAAGAAATAGTAAGATGTTCATCAATGGATGATTGACAGCTGGGTGCACAAGATCTTTTAGAAGGAGATTTAATAGATAAGTTATTCATCACAGATATCACACACATTACTGGAGGATGTGGTGAAAATAGGAAACTCTTGGCTACAGAAGCCGTGGGCTAATCTCAGGTGCGCAAGGCAACAGACGTTTGATGATTTCGCAATACTACAACCGTCTGATTCTAGAACATTCATTATTTTCGATGCTGCACTTGAATAGGCAAACACAAAGACGACATGCTTAGCCTACAGACTAATCAAAGTGCATACGCAAATTTGATTCAGATGAGCAAGGAGCCAGACTGGGACAAAAATTCAGCCCGGGAGTTTTACATCCACCCAGGCTACCCCATGAGCCCACAACACATTTTAAGACCATTGACTACCTATTGTAACATACATGCACCTAGCAATTTATTAGAAACCCCTGCATATCTGCTTATTCATCCAACGAGGTAGCAGCTCAATAAATAAAATAATGTAGACATGGACAAAAGCTTCAGTTAATGTTAAGACCAAAGATCAGAATAGGGGGGAAAAAAGATATTCAAGTGACTCTGACCATGGATTGATGGCCAGTGCCAGACAGGATGGTTTGAGTATTTCAGAAACTCATGATCTCCCAGGATTTTCCACAGATAACGGTCTCTAGATTTTACACAGAATGGTGTGAAAGACAAAAAAAAATTACCTAACCCCCCCCCAGTGCGTGGCAGTTCTGTAAGTGTAAACACCTTGTTGAGAAGAAAGGTCGGAGGAGAATGGAAGAAACTCAAAAACAACAACTCTTTACATCGGTTGTGAGCAGAAAAGCATCTCAGAGCAAACAGTTTACCTAGTTTTGAAGTGAAGTGACGTGCCATGTAGCCAAGTATGCTGGCCCATACTCGGAATTTGTGCTCTGCATTTAACCCATCCAAGTGCGCACACACACACACACACACACACACACACACCATGAACACACAGTGGGCAGCCTTTTTTGGGAGCAGTTGGGGTTGCGGTGCCTTGCTCAAGGGTCTCACCTCAGTCGTGGTATTGAGAGCGCTGGTCATTCACTCCCCCCACCTACAATCCCTGGTGGACCCTGAGACTCAAACCCACAACCTTCAGGTTCACTTTCGGGTTACAAGTCTGACTCTGTATCCATTAGGCCACGACTGCACCTGCATTACCTTTTTAAGCAGGTCAAACCAATCGCAAGGCAGGCCAGGCCACCAGACTTTCTCTCGAATTTCCCGATGGCCAATCCAAGCCTGGTTGTCCCCGGATGTGTTGTTCCTTCCACACGTTGCCTCATGGATTTTTTACTCGCCGCTATTGGCATTGGCTTGCTCATTAGGGATCTAAATCTATATCCGGATTTCTGTAAAACTGCTCTGTGATAACGTCTGAACTGAACTAATTTATCACTTACTCTTTGATTTTTGGGGGTTAAATGACTTCAGTCTGTGTGTGTTCTTCCCATTCTGTTCTACTTTTAAATGGATTTTTGGCCAAAGTGTTGTTCTGGTGTGGAGAATTGACTTTGCTTGACCTACTGATTTCCCATATGGATTTCTTGATGCAAATGCAGTATGATGTTAACAGCAACAGTCAATGAACCCTACCACTTTGCCCCATCAACACAAAACCCAGAGGTGGAAATGGCAGCACTTTCTGTATTCTAGCTCTGACAGTTCCCCATGACTCATCACAGTTCATAATTGGACTTAAGCACAGATGTGCGTGGGGCTGTTTGTGCACTCTCGCCTTCGCAGGGCTTTAATGTTTTGTTTGTACCTGCCTGCAATATTTTCTAATGGATATAATTGGTTCTATTTGTCAAAATATAAACAGATTAACCATCTAATTTAAACCACGGCAACACTGACCAGGCAGTTACTATGTAAATGTACTATGCTGCGATGCACAAGCCTCATGTTTGCCATGTGAACCTTTCTGGAAAGGTGTCCAAAAGAGTGTCCCCATTTTGAAAACACACTATCTTTTCAATCTGAATAATATATAATATACTGTACATGGTCACTAGCACAGAACCTTAACCACTGAGGTATCATTACGCATGTCTTACGTGTGCTTTTAGGTAGCCAAGTGGCAGAGATTTACAGTAATCCGAGATCAGTCTGAAGATTTCTGGAGGTTTCTGTAGCAACTCTACTAGGGAGAAGGACACAAAAGGCATTAAATCAAGAGAGCTAGCCAGCCAGGAACTTATCAGAACAATGTTCCTAGGAGAAAAAGGTCACACACTGCAGGAGTGTGGTGAGAGACAGGAAAACATGAGAAAAAATGGGCGTTCCATCTACCTGCTGGTACAATAATTCGGAACTTGTGCATAAGAAAAACAGAATGGGGAAAAATCCGAAGCTTCCTGTCAATCAGGAAACTCCTTCGTTGTATTTTTGCTGCGATTATCTTTGTTATCAAGGGCTGTTTTGCTCAATTCTCAGTGATGTGTTGTAAATTTAAAAACTTCGGGATCATATTGCAGTGGTGGATCTCACCATGGCCACAGAGTCTCCCTGTTCAGTTTCCTGGACTGCGTGCCAGATGCTGAGGCAGAACCACCCATCCGATCTTACTACAAAACACAGGAGTCAAAGTATCCATGCTGCTTAGCAATAGTGAAACATAGCAAACAATAGCAAACGCTTAGGAGCAGTCCTACCACCCACTACAAGATAAAGATCACGTTGCTTTGAGCAGCTAGTTGGGATTTGATGTATACTCGAGCCTTGCTTAAAAGACTTAAAGGCTTATACTTGTAAAGTGATGACTTGTTGATGCCACTCCTGATAACTAATCAGCAGTCTACAAGAATCAACACATTAAGCCAAGGCTACTGTTTACTAATGGGATAAAATGACATTAAATAACACTCAACTAAGCTCATAAAAGCACTCGTGATCTTCAGCTGTGTGCTTTAATTCATTACTCAGCCATTTGATTGCGTTGTCCCATTTGGAAACAAACTTCTTGCCTGTGTCTCATATACGAAGTCCCTCGGCTGCTGATACTACATCAACGTTTGAGCACATGCAACATTTCATAAAATGGCCACCAACCAGACAAACGCCGAAGCATGTGTTTGAACGTGCAATAAGGGGCCGTGGAGGACTAGTGGTTAGGTCTCAGCACTCTTGCCACTGTGGCTTGTGTTCGATTCCCGGCCAGGGAACCAGCCACTGGAGTTGCACAAGACAGCGCACTTCCAGTGGCGCTCCCAAGCCCCGATAAATTTGAGCGCACTTCCAGTGGCGCTCCCAAGCCCCGATAAATTTGGGAAGGGTTGCAGCAAAAACAGTATCTGGTGTAAAAACCATGCCAAATCTAATATGCGGAACAAAGATCCGCTGAGGCAATCCCTAACAGGAGCAGCCAAAAGAACAACAACAACAACAACTTGATTTGTCTACAGGATTCATAGGTTATCTTGGCATTTGCCTATTTAAATGTCACATTAAAAGTACTGAATGTTCTAGAAGCGATCTGTTGTAGTATTGCGAAAGTATCAAACACGTCACGCAACTCTACTCTACTCTACAGCACACAGGTTCTGCTGCCAAACGTTTCTGATGATCACAACCAATACGAGTGTAAATGACTCTTTTGGGAAAAATAACTCTTTAAAATGTCCTCATTGTGAGTCTAGCTCTGGTGTAATGCAATGTCATTATCTGTATCTGTTTAAAGGTCCGAATATTCATATCCGTATCTGTATTCAGCTTAAAACCTGGAGTGGGTGTGGCCTAAACGCTTGTTTTTAAATGAAATATGAACCCTACGACTATGTGCCCCAGAAACTCTGGAAAGCCCTAGAGGCAGAAATGCTAGCACTGTCAGCCTGGTCTGTGAATTCTGGCTCTCAACCTCAGCTACAGCACTCGACATCGTAATTAGCAGAGATGTTTGTCCGTGATATTTAACAAATTTAATTTTCTAGATTCTGAATCGTTAATTAGTAGCCTTTTGAATCACAAATTAGTAGCCTATTTTAAATCATTTAAACCACTCAGCTCATAAAAATCTACATGATCTTTAGCTGTGTGTTTCAGGGTTTATGTCATTACATAGCCATTTCATTGTGTTGCCCCATTTGAGAGAAAAAAAAACAAACAACATTCTTGCTTGCGGTCATTGACTCATATACGAAGTCCCTTATCCACTGACACTACATAAACATTTGGGACGCTTCATAAAAATGGCCTCCACTTACCAGACAAACACTAAGGCATGTGTACGTGCGATAAGCTCTAAAGCAGGGGTCGTCAACTGGTGGAACGCAGGCCCAGCAAATATTTCACCAGACTGCACCGTGCGAAAAACACCGTAGCAGATCCGATCAATGTAGAGTAGTTCAGCAACTCCAGTTTTGTTAAATGCGAACCAGCTCAACCTCTGCTGATGTTTATCCAATCACATGCGCTTATGTAAAGAGACTAGCTACGGAAAGAAAAGCTAGCGAGCTAGGTCGGACATATTTGATGGAAACAGAATGGTTTAAATTGGTATGCATTTAATCCCCCCCTTCCTTTCAGAACAAAGAGAGACCACGTTCATTAACATGGGGATGTACAGGTTCATTGTCCGCATTCACTCGTTCATCCGCATTACTGCTTTATCCTGGTTAGAGTCACGGTAGTTTAAATGACAGATTTGTTGATATTTTGGGAAGAAAGAGAACCAGAACTCAACCATGTTCGTTAGAATATATCGTGTAATCAAAAATAACCTCTAACGTAATGAAGTGAAGAGCCAGTTCAAAACAAAACAATCATGTCTTATATTATTAATAGCCATAAACAAATCACTAAGCATTAAACTGCTGTCACGAGTCAGTCATGTTAGCTGCATATCCAGACAAAGACATGTAGCTATGGAGCTGGACCTTGGCAAATTTTACATGAACACGGTATCTCTGTCTCTCTCCAGCACTCACCCCCGACCCCGGCATACATCATATCGGAATGACCTTCAGCACACTTTTCCCCAGATTCTCTTTTTATTTGCTAAAACTGAACTGAACCTGATATTTGGCACTGAACTTTCTGCTGTTGCCTGCTCATGTGGAATGCAGGCTGTCGTTTAGGGTTGCAGTATGGGACATATTTAGGGGTTATTAAGCAAGTATTTTTAGGTCTTCTGTTACGGGACACTTGGGTATGCCATGCTGTGACATTTTCGGACAAGCTGTACGGTAAAGAAGAAGGAGGCTATGGTCTGTAAGGGTTGCCAAAATATTTCTAATGCTCCGTCACTGCTCGTTGGAGTCTCACAGAATCATCATGTCAATCAAACCTTCGTCCCCAAAATGATCACCTCTGTATTATGTTTATTTTATCTTTATGTTGAAATGCCTTGTATATAGAAAATCGTGATGAAGTCTTGTATAAATGCAGCATATTGTCATTTAGAAACATTCTTTTGGTCTCTAGTTTATATCACACACACACACACACACACACACACACACACACACACACACACACACACACACACACGCACACACAATAAATCTACTAATACATTATAACTATTGTACATTTATAGACCATTCAGTTAAAATGGCCACAAAACTACTAAAAATAGCCTAGAAACACTTTTCCATTCATAAAAAGCAAGGACATACATGATATCTAAATTGGATATGACCCACACCTTCCCCCACTAGTTACCCTTATGGTATTACCCATAGTACACTAGAAAAAGGCCACACTGTGGAAATGTAACCCTGTAAATCTGCCCCACCGCCCCCCAACCCAAGACTGACCAAAACATCTGTTTACCACAATCTATGCCAAATCTATCTGCGAATTGTTGGCGTAGCAGTACGATAAACCCAGTCATCAACTTTACTACCATTAAACTGTTCGTAACTACTCTGCACTACTACATTTTACTGTAATTAACGTTTACACCTCGGTAGCTAGCCAGCTAGGCAACTAGTTTGCACTGGTCACAGATAAACGTGCATGGGATTTCAATTGGCATCGTCATGTTTTCAATTTATTTAACACGAGCCAAATCTTTAAAACGTACCATAACAATTACGTTTCTGCCTAGCCTTAACGTTAAGTTAACTAGCTGTCACGATGCAACAGCGTTTTGTCTTCGATACCGATACCAGGTACAGTATCGCAAATCTCCGCACCAAAACAATACCATGGATAAACATACGTTTAAAAATAAATCAAAATAGGGAAAAAAAAAATACACACAAGTCATTTAACACCAACAATTCAGACTTGTAGCACTCAATCAATTCAAGCGGATTTGTTTGTGTAGTATTTTTTAACAATAGGGCAGATTTAGAGAAATCCTGATGTGGACTGAACAAGCCAGAAGATGGCAATGGCAAGAAAAAAACTCAGAGACAGCATGAGGAAGAAAACGTTAAAGAAACCAGTCTCCAAAGTGACACCAGGATCAGGACAGTAGGATTATAAATCTTTACAGTATACAAGTGGACAAGAGATTACAAATTAGGCTACAATTTTTATGAAAACAAAACTCACCATGAATTAAATAAAACAACAAAATGACTGAATAATTCCGATCTAAAATCATGTGTTACAGCCAATCAGGACTCAGGACCAATTAGGACTCAGGAGGCAAATGTCTCTTGTGCATGTTTTGGTATCACAGGTTCTCACCAAACATACGTACAAAAAAACGTGACCTCAAACGTCACCATTATGAAGCTAATAAAGTACCAGTCAATCCCTGAGGTAAAGCACCGTTAAACAGCACGGATTCATAACAGTGTTCTGCGCTGAACAGTGTTTTGCTTTTACATCCATCTCTGATCCGAACACCGACGTTATCACGCCGCCTCAAATTTAGGGCTTGTAAAAATCAGACAGTTAGACAAAGAAGCAAATCGTGTCACGTGCTCCATGCATCACTACACAGGAAACGCAATTAATCATTAATGAAACGCTCAACACTTTAGCCGTTTAACCTACCGAATCAAGGTCGTGCTTTCCGCGAGAAAGAAACGTGGTTGAAACTTGGCTGTGTGAAACTTGGTTTCTTTATCCGTGCACCTGCCGCTTATTTATTTCTGTGCGCGTTGCACTCATCCAAGTCAAATTAGCATGCTCAGTGTGATTTGTCTACAGGCTTCACAGGTTATCTTAGCATTTGCCTATTTAAATGCGGCTCTGAAAGTCCTGAAAGGTCTAGATCTGTTGTAGTATTGCAAAAGAATCCAATACATGTCACGCAACTGTACTGTACTCTAGTCAAATCTACAGCACACGGGTTCTGTTGCCAAAGCTTTCTGGTTATCACACCCAACATGAGTGACTCTTTTGGGGAAAATAACTCTTTAAAAATGTCCTCATTGTGAGTCTAGCTCTGGTGTAATGCAATGACATTATCTGTATCTGTTTAAAGGTCCGAATATTCATATCTGTACCTGTATTCAGATAAAACCTGGAGTGGGTGTGGCCTAAACGCTTGTTTTTAAATGAAATATGAACCGTACGACTATGTGCCCCAGAAACTCTGGAAAGCCCTAGGGGCAGAAATGCTAGCACTGTCAGCCTGGTCTGTGAATTCTGGCTCTCAACCTCAGCTACAGCACTCGATATCGTAATTAGCAGAGATGTTTGTCAGTGATATTTAACATATTTAATCGTCTAGTTGCTAAATCGCAACTGAGCAGTTACTAAGGATGTGAGATGTAAATGCACGTTCACGTCAACGAACAATTCGACAATGCTCGTGTTCACTCCTTTGTCGCGGGAGCTTCAATGTGCCGGTGTGAAGTTAAAAACAGAAATAAAATTTAAAAAAAAATGAAACCTGCTGTTCATTTCTGTTTTCGAATACACTACCTGTTATCTGTTAATAATATATTCACATTCAGTTACGTCCCTAGGGATTCGAAAGAACAAATGGACCTGCCACCGAGTGTTTTGTATTATAGGTATGTGTTAGCTGAGGCAGTACAGTAGTGTTGAGAGCTGAGGTATGCTACAAGCCTGCGTGCACATGTGTGTGTGTGTGTATTGCGTCTGAGCCCGAGAGCTGTGCATTTGAATAACTACGACAGAGAGATAGAGAGAAAAGAAGAGAGACCTTTACCTCAAAATAAATGCCATGTTGGATGTCAGGGAGGACCGTTAATGTGAGGAGATTCACAAGATGAGTATGATCCTGGGATTTGTAGCATGTATGTTTGTGTGTGTGTGTGTGTCAGAGAGAGGGAGAGATAGATAGGTGGATGCCAGACTGATAAAGGTTAAAATCTGCATTATTTATAGACTTAAATACAAAGTGTGCTTAGGCGTGTTTGTGCGTCTACCGAGCACTCCCTATGGTTTGTGTTTAGTGTGGCTGAATTGGCGACATGCGAGTCACACACACACACACACACACACACACACACACAGAGAGAGATAATTCACCCCTGACAAGAAAATATTTTTTTGCTGTATTTATCTACTGAATTAAAATATAAATACTGAATAAACACTGACAGAACTGACTACAAAGAATTTAAAACTGAGGAGACATTGAGAATTTAATCGTAAGATACTGGGTAAGTGTGTTTGGCTCTGCGAGCACGGCTTTCCTTCTTTGTTTGCCTACTTGTCGGTTTCCAATATTCCGAGAGAAAAGAAGAGCTTAGATGGAGGGGAGGAAAAAAAAAAAAAAAAAAGTAGTGCAACATTGGCCACCATGGAGACACAGCGAGGTGCCAAAATACTCCTTGTTTTTTTTTTTTTGTTTTTTTTTCATCCACCTCCCTTCATGCTTTCATTTCTGCACCGTTTCCCACAGCAATAGAGACACGAACGTCGCTTTAGACGCGCAGTTCAAACAGGAGCAATAAGTGCATCAGTCAGCAACGCAGTCAGCTCTTTCTCCCATCTATCATTCCTCTTTTCTTATCTCTCTCTCACTTCTTATCTTTTTCTTTCTTAAAACAGAAAAACTACACCAGTCCCTGCTTGCAAGAAAAATGGTCTGAGATATTATTCGAGTTGCTTTTACACCAACATACACAATATACCACAGAAATAAACATTTATCTGTAGTCTAATACCTATCTGTATTTCCTATTTTATTACATAATTCAAATCACACATTTATAGTAATGCCCTCCTTCTAATGTGCTATCGTTTCTATAGTAACAACTGACTCACAGGAACTTGTAATCTAAGCCTAATAATAGATTATGAAATGTGTTATTTAACAGAGGAAAAAAGTCAAACTGTTCATCGTTCGTTGTTCATGGGGGAGGACGTTTATTTACCAAAGAGTTTTCAGTGTCAGCACTTTTCCGACACGAAGAACGTCTTCGGGGACAGAAGACTCTGTGCTTTGCTGTCTGAAATAAGCTTTTGTTTTTTCTTTAAGAGAATTTGAGGGAACAACCATTTATAGCTGCTATAACATAAATGATAACAGGAACTAACTTGTTTAGCAGATGTTCCACAAGATTAAATGTAACTATAAATGGATAAAAAGTACGACAAGTATGACACACACACATATATAAAAGCCTTATACTTATAAAAGCCTTTATGTATTCAGCTAATGTACGAAGCGATTGCAGCAATCAAATGTAGTATACACAATATACCTCTCATGGTTCCTATGGCAACAAAGCACTACGTACGTCTTTAGCTACAGCAAGAAACAGCAAGCGATTGTAGTAATCAGGGGTAATATACACAGCATATGTCACCATTCCTGTGGCAACAAAGTGACTGTATTAATTAAATGCAGTATACACAACAGAACCGTCACGCCTCCTACGTCAACACAGCACCATGTTTTGTTTTGGTTTGGTTTCTGATTTGGTCTTGGGTCCGCCATTGCCATTGCTACTAATTGCAACATAATATATCTAAAAAAAAAAAAAAAAAAAAAAAAAAAAAAAAAAAAAAAACCAACCTTTGTTCAGAACAATAACAACATTAAGGTGTAACATTTTTGACGTTTGACTCTTTCGCATGTAACAATACATATCATAATATTTTGACATAACCACAAGGAGAAGGACTCTCTTATATGACTAAGCTGATTGACATTTGCTGATTGACTGCACTAGTCTCCTTGCTTTTATCGTGGTGTCATTCTGTACGAAAACTAACTTTCTAGTCGAAAGTGGAAGGTACTACGAGAGTTTTCATGGGCCTTCAATACTGGCTATGTTTTGTTGTTGTTGTTTTGTTTAAAGACCATAAAACAACCATAAAAACCTTCTAATAACTTTGTGTGTTGAATATTATGGTGCGTCTTTAACCAATTTACCAATTACCATGGCTGACTACAGTTATGACACTGCGTTTAAGACTCCATTGCTAACAAGGAATGAACGCTAATAGAGGTGAACTAGCCTACTCTCGCTTGCTCATGCGAGGTTGTCCAAAACCGACCCGGATCTGTGCAACTGCTTGCACTTGTGGTCAAAAGGAACAACCAGCTATTTGGCATTGGTGACCAAGGGATGGACAAATGGGGAAAGAGAGAGTAAATGGGAGGTGCCCCAGACAAGTAAAAATAGCACGGACGAGTGGGAACAGAGTAAGTATTGTGCTACCACCTGAACCTGAGCCAGAATACGAAGGAGTCTGCAAAGTCACCTCGGTCACTGTGTGAGCCGATCATGCGGTCTGAAGTCACCATGTTATTTTCTTATTCTCTTTAGGAATAATGATTCTGCATTTTTAAGTACTGCTTTTAAAATTCTACAGAAATTCCTCTCATGACTCGGGCGTCTCTCGCTTGCGGGACAAGTGGGATCAGGGAATGAAACGTGGTGGATTTGTAGTCTACAGATCATCATAATTTTAGTAATGTATTGAGGTTTATGTTCATAAAAGATAAGCAGCATTATGGTGCACTGTTGCTGCCTTGAAGAGGAAGTTGCATCAGGTCACAATGCTTGGAGGCAATTTCCGCACCTGTAGTCAACACTTCTGTTCACTAGATACTCTGGTTCTGCAGAAGGATTTCCAATGAACTTTACTTAAAAAAAAAAAAAAAAAAAAGTATTTACGCAGAGCTTAAGATGGTAAAAGTCCCAAGGAAAACGAAACGGACGAGGCTTTGTTAAATACAGTACTGAAACACTTCAAAAATGTTTCATTTCTGTTAGCAACTGCTACAAAAAACGTTATTTTACACAACTAGATTAATGCATGACTACAAATTTCACAGCCATGGTTTTATTGTATGATGTTATCTCTACTGAGCAGACTACACAGACATACATAAGGAACAAAACAAAACAGTGGTGTGGTGTGGTGTGGTGTGTTGTGTTGTGTTGTGTTGTGGTGTGGCCCGACTCAAAGCAGAGGTTTACACATAATGTGTGACTTGTGTGCATGTGCAGGAGCAGAAACTGCATTAGTGGCATTGTTCACATACTTGACCTATCATATGCACAGCTGGAGGATTAAATGAAACATTCACTACATGGCGTGTCAGAGCCAAAACATCTCTATCTGTAATGGATGGTTTCCATGTGAAACTATAAAATGTCTAGCAATTTCAAGCACAGCGACTTTAAACAGATCGACTCACAAGCGAGTTGCCAATGTCGTCATGAGCTCCAATCGTCTCAAACAGAAAAACCAGGCCATACCTCATCTACTTAGATAGATGTCTAGATCGACAGTCTATTTATATTGTTGTGCAGTGTGTCAGGATAGTGACAAGACCAAAATAAAGCAAATACTCTTCCTTTAAATGTGGCGTTTGAATGCGACTCCCAGTTACGCTTCAAAACAGTTAAAAAAATTGGTATTTAGACTAATATTTTTAATATTCGTTTGTAAAATAAATGAATAAAACAAAAAAGGAGCTTGCGAGTTTGTCTTGCGATCCCATTTGCAAACCATGCGAGCCAATTCACGTGGGGTCATGACCCCTAATTTGGAAACTCATGATGTATTTGTTTTGCTTTTGTTCTTGTGTTTAAATTTGTAGTGATAAAAAGCTAGGAAATGTTAAATTGTGAAAGTGATGATGGGAGCAGTCGTGGCCTAATGGTCTGAGAGTCGGACTTGTAACCCGAAGGTGAACCTGAAGGTTGTGGGTTCGAGTCTCGNACAACTGAGGTGAGACCCTTGAGCAAGGCACCGATCCCCCAACTGCTCCCCGGGCGCCGCAGCTAAAATGGCTGCCCGAGTATGGGTCACCGTACTTGGCCACAAAAGTCACTTCATATTCACATTTATGTAGACATTTCAGGCCAGTCCTGCCTGACCCACTTTATTAGTTTACTATAAGCTATAATATAGCTTATAATAGTGTCTCGTTCTTTATTCATTAGCCATGAGAATCAGTTATGCAACATGCCACGGTATTCAACCTGCACAATACTGTTCTTGTGACCACTTTAGAATACAATAAATAGTGGTAACCTTAATGTGTATCTGTACTGGAAGACACACTATTTTGAAAACCTGTGATTAGAGTTTGGTCAAATAACAGTCTTCTGACATTTATTTGAATTTGTGATGTGATGCCAGTGCTAGATCCTGACACACTTCTTCTACTGCGGCTCCTCCCTCGCTCCAGATATGCCCGATTCATCCTAATGCTCTTCATCCGTTTAGAGCTTTCTGCACTTCTGCTACTGTGGACGGTCCCTCATAACCACCCTAAAGATTTGCACTTCCCAAAAAACCGTTTACTCCGCAGTACCTCCCTTGCTTTCATTGGATAATCCCATGCGTATAACACAGACTTGTACCTCAGAACTGCTGCTGTAATCATAAAGACTGTCCTTGGCTCCTATTTACGCTCATACCGACCAACCTCTCAACACATAGCACTGTTTACCTTTTCTCTACACCTGTAAACGGTAATGATTTATAATCCCACTATCCGGTGTCACCCAGAAGAGGACGGGTTCCCTCTCAAGGTTTCTTCCTCACTTCGTCTCAGGAACTAGTCTTTGTCTCCATCACCTCTGGCTTGCTCATTACAGATCTAAATCGACGTCCAGATTTCTGGTACGCTCCTGTGCAGCAATGATCAAAGTGCTATGCAAACAGACCTGAATGAAGGACTGATAAAGGTTGTTTAGCTTTACGCCTGGGTAACATGACAGCACTTTTAAAAGGTCGACTGAGGTGATCATCAGGATATGCAGTGTTCATATTGGAACGTACTAATAATTCTGCAACAAGCTGCTACACCCTGATGCACATGTCTCTTTCCCCACTTTTATTATGTTACTCTATAAGTATTTCAGTATCTTATCAGTTTATAAAAACACCCCAGAGTCAATACTTCTAACACAGGAGAACTCGTGTCGTGTTTGTACTTTTGTACACTGTGAACACCTGCTGCACAAACCAACTGCACGAATAAATAACAAAATCACTGTTTAGAATTCTGCAGAGTGCTTAAAAAACACAACATATTTAAAATATGAATTCTTTAACCAGTAATGTGTTATGTCTCCCTTTTTTGAGATGCGTCTTGAAAGCTAGTAAATATGAAAACGTGAGAATGTTTATTTTGATTAGCTAGTGTGGATTAGACATGGCCAAAATTGATCAGACAAAACAAGCTTGGTTAACAAACATTTGAGTGCAAGCTAAGACGATATTATCTTCCAGTAATGCTGAGATGTTTTTTTTTTCTGGTAAATCCAACTCCGACCCGGCCCTCGAAGTAAAATATGATCTACATCGCACTCTGCGTGACTCATCTGACAATAAAACACAGACTCGGTGGCAATGATGCGAGGCATTACTTGCATCATCCCCACTGACACATCGACCTTTAAGCACCTTCATAATAATCCATACCAAAGTAATGAATGTTAATATTCTCCCATGAGGAGAATCTTCTGCTTATTAAAGACAGGTGCTTAAGGTAGATTTATGCATCTGTGAAGCAGTAATCACTTGAAGGTGTCTTCACAAACATTTGCACATGTGTCTGCCAACATAACATAAAAGTATGCACTAGGGCAGGGCTCATCAACTGCCTGATCATGGTCCAGATGCAGGCTTAGCGAAATATTTCACTGGACTCAATCAAGCACTCGAAAAAAAAAAAAAAAAACTGAAGCAGAGCCAAGCAATCGATGCTGCCTATTAAAAACCCGGCCACAGTTCAGCGACTCCTGCTATTTTTTTTTTTTTATCAAAACCAACTCTGATTCTATAGCAGGTCCTCTACTGCAGTTTATCCAATCACATGCACTTATGTAAATTATTTAGCTAAAGGCAGCTCATCAGGCCAGAGACTAGCTACAGAGATTGCTAGAGAAATCAGAAAAGGAAGCTTTGCCAAAAACAGAACGTTCAAAGATGAATGGAAAGAGAAGGTGTGCATCTGGATTTTAAAAAAAAAAGTCACACGAGCAGGCAGGGTTTTTAATTTAACATAGGTTTGTCAGATATGAAGCTTGCAGGACAAAGGAAGGACACATTCATTAACACGGGAATGTACCAGTTGTTCGCGTGGCTCTTTGTTGAAATATATATATCAATTATAATCAAAAATAATAACTGTGGGAGTGAGGAAGTTTGGTCAAACTTTCTACTGGGGTAGGCTTGTGAGCCTGTGGTGCTGGTAAAAAGTGGTAAAATATAACCACTTTTAAAATGTCTTACTTATAGCTATGAACTAATAACTAATGGTTAAACATTAAAGAGCAACAGTTGTCACCATTCAGGCATGTTAGCTGCTTATCTGGACCAATGTAAGCAAGAAATTCTCTTACTGGACAGTCACACATTTTAGATGAATACCCCTGAACTAAAAGGCAGGGTCACATGTATCCAACCAGAATGTTATTTCAATTAAATTGGGAAAATGATGGAATTTTCTCAAGTAAATGCAACAAATTAGAATATAGTTGCTCACGAGGCACTCGGGGATCACTCAGGATAGGATAAGATGGAACCATGGTTATAAGATTTTCTTCAGTTTTTGCATATCAACTAATAAATGTGAACTAACTGCAGGTAAGAATCAGTAGCTATATATATTATTTATGATTCCTAAATGGTAAATGCCATATGTTTGTGGAACCTCTTAAAATAAAGCTGAAAGTCTACACTTTGATCACATCTTGGTTGTTTTATTTCAAATCCATTGT
>CM074972.1:6284337-6335190 GCA_037577455.1 Pangasius macronema
AGGCACTCGGGGATCACTCAGGATAGGATAAGATGGAACCATGGTTATAAGATTTTCTTCAGTTTTTGCATATCAACCAATGAATGTGAACTAACTGCAGGTAAGAATCAATAGCTATATATATTATTTATGATTCCTAAATGGTAAATGCCATATTTTTGTGGAACCTTTTAATATAAAGCTGAAAGTCTACACTTTGATCACATCTTGGTTGCTTTATTTCAAATCCATTGTGGTGGTGTCTTCTTCTTCTTCTTCTTCTTCTTTCGGCTTTTCCCTTCGGGGTCTCCACAGCGAATCATCACTCTCCACCTATCTCTATCTTCTGCATCCTCAACACTTGCACCCACTAGCTTCANATTTATTACCTCCATATACCTCCTCTTTGGCCTCCCTCTTCACCTCCTGCCTGGCAGCTCCATGTCCAACATTCTCCTACCAATATATGGTGGTGTATAAGGGCAAAATCACAAAAACTGTCATTGTCCAAATATTTCTGGACGTTACTGTATATATGGGTGGATGTTGTAAAAAGTCAAGCCAAAATGTCTCTGAGGCAATGTAGTGGCTGGCTGCAGTACAGTTTTTTGCCAATCCCCAAGTTAGTGAATGGGGAAGGAGCCAAATAATGTAATGGACTAAATGTAGTGGTGTTTAACAATCATAGTAATTTTCAATATACTACTATTTATTTTCCCATATCATGATGGGGTGATTGACAGTTATGTGATGGGCTAGAAATGACAGTCGAGCCTCGTGAACATGCATGCACTTTGCAACATGGACCTGAAGCTCTTACTGACATTGCAGCCCTAAAACTTTGTATCAAAGATTTACAGTGTCGACAGCGAAACATAAAAGGTCATCTTTTGCTTTGTGAGTTGCTAGTGTGAACGTAGGGTTAGTCTTCTTCACCACAGTGATGTATTATTATGGTATAGCTTCATGAAATGAGAATGAGAATAGGAAATGCAATCATGGCATGAACGTTAAGGCTTGCGTTCAGAACTTTTGCCCAAAAAACGAGGTTAACAATATAACACACGTAAAAATGGCCATTGTCTCCACCCAAGCAGAGTCTTCCAAAGATGTTAAAGATGTCCTCCGGTGTCTATTTACACACAGTGTGTATGTGTTCCCTGATCTGGATTGTGGACATGTTGAAAAAACCAACAACATTGTGCATTTGAACGCTGCATGATTCACTACATGGTGCAGTTTCAGCCACAGCTCCCTACCTTACACTGTGTGTGTGTGTGTGTGTGTGTGTGTGTGTGTGTGTGTGTGTGTGTGTCAGACAGATGGAGAAAAAGAGAAAATTAAAACTTGTCTGGGCACATTTTAACCTGATAATTTGTTCTTGTCATAACTTGTGTGTTTGGACTTTCTCTGGAGCTTAGCATTGAAATACACCTCTGTTTGACATTTTCTTTCTCTCTCTCTCTCTCTCTCTCTCTCTCTCTCACACACACACACACAGTCTAGACACACACGTAAAACAGGACTAGTCTGTCTCCTTAGTACACAGGAACCCAAAAAAATAAAACCAACAAAAACACAACACCTACACAGTGCTAATCCCACACTGCATACTACCCTAATAAACAGTACGGGATTACAGTACACATGTACATCATCGTAGCGTATGATCATTCATCTAATCATACGCCAACTTTTGTCGAACAAAACCCCCCGAACCGGTATTTTTTTACGGCATACAAATCCAACTGTAGCATTATAGGAAACCATGAATGACATATCTAGTGTAATAGACTTATCCAAACGTAAAAATCCTTCTTTTATAATCTTTTTTTGTTTTATAAAACCACCTCCATGTGTGAAAGAGTGAACTGTCAAAGGGATGTCTTATCTTCTCCTTCAAGTACAAACGCCAAATAACGAAATAATCGACTCTATACACCTCGTTCCACATTTCCATGAAAGAAATGGTCTTCTCAAGAAAGGGCTTGAGCAAAACAAAACAGGACAAGATGCTACAAAGGAGCAGCCAGTGAAGAAAGCAGTTGTGATAGACCACCATATGTGTGTGTCAAAACGCCTAGCTTATACACTCTCTTATAACATATTCATTACCAAAAATGTCCATCAGCTCTTAAATTCGCATTTTTTTCGAAGGATAAGAAGGGTCAGCCAATAACAATGGTAAAATCATTTCGGTGCACTCACTAGATTTCCTACAACAAATGTTACGCAGAGGCTTTAATGTCTAAGAGACCGGATTCCCAACATCATAACGAAACTGCTGTAAAATGCCGTATTTTGTCGTTAATAGTCGTAACTAGTCTAGCACAAATAAACTGTACTATATACATATATTTTTTATATTTTAATCCTGTGTACGTTTCTTCTTCTTCTTCTTCTTCTTTTTTAAACAAAGTACTCAAGTTAAAAAGAAACGTATTTGAATAGAAAGAGTTAAATATTACACACTTACCCTGCAGAAACAACTGAAACGATATTTGAGAGTTGACTAAATGTGCAAAATCACAACAAGTCTTCTCCAGGCTTTAATTCTCCACTCTCGTCCTTTGTCTCGTCCCCAATATTCTCTTTATCTCTCACTTTTCTTCCGTCTTTGTTATTTTGGCTTGCAGTTTCCCCCTCTCACAAAATCACTCTGATCTGTTGTTTTCCACTTTCTTGAGTAGCATGCGGAGAGAAAAAAAAAACCCTGCACAAAATATGGAGCCGTCAATCAAACACGGGGGCGAAGTTAGTATAAGAAGAGGTAGGGGGTTTAAATAATGATACAAACTCTAAATCGAGTCCTGATCAAATTTCGAAAGGAAATCGACAGAGAAATCATATGAAGGTTCAATCAATAATGTAATTCTTGATATTTATTAATACGTCACTAAATACCGGAGTGATAACGTTATACATATAATGCGCCTCCACCCCCCACGATTTTCCTCTAATGGTACGGTTCGGGTGTTCAAGTAGCAAGTGGAACAGCCCGCGCTCACATTCCAAGGTTGTGATTACAGCTGTGAGGAGTGAGGAGCCATTACTGCAGTGCAGAATGAGACAGAAATACACTTACACTGCCCAAACTTGTCAAAACTTTCTCTGAAGACAAAAAGAGGATTAGTTGTCAGTAATAGGAATAAAAAACAACTTTCAGTATGTTACACCGTCAGTGATATACGAACAGAATCCTACACTCTTCTTTATGTGTCATGAAAACTCATAGGAAAAAAAATGGCAGAGAATAGCGAACTTGCCCCTTTCAAAAGTACCTATGATGTAGTTAAAAAAAAAAGCATGGTGTACTATGTATTGAGTAGCCTAGCATATGGTTTGGGTCGAAGCCCTCAAACCTGAAACCATCAACCTTGTAGAAATCTCACTGATGATTCAGTGGTTAAGATGTTGGACCTCTGATCGGAAGGGTATGAGTTCAAATCCCAGCACCACCAAGCTGCCACTGCTAGGCCCTTGAGCAAGGCCCTTAATCCTCAACTGCCCAGTTGTATAAGTGAGATAATTGTAAGTCGCTCTGGATAAAGGCGGTCTGCCAAATTGCCATAAATACATATACAACATATATAAAATAATGAACAATGCCATGCTGTGATGTTACCACCCCAAAGTTGATTATTTTGCTGTAAGTGTTTTGGTCCTCTTATACCACAGCAATTTGCCAAGATTACATTAAACAGACAACGTCATACTTTTTTTTTAAATCAGTTTATAGGTACATTTAATGTTATGGAATGTCTGATAAACAAGTTTGTCCCTGTTATCACAACGCGATATTGTCGATATTTATCTGTAAGAGAATGGTCTGAGAGAGAGACAACTGTAAGTATTCTGTTTTTTTTTTCACACAGCTTATCATGTTACTGAGAACCCTGAAAAGCAAAAAGTCCTCATGGTGGAAAACTGAAAGCGCTGACACTGGAGACTCCTTACAGACAGCTTCACCATATCAACAAGGATACATTTATCTTTGTTAAATAACAACACTTCTTAAAACCCAATTATTATTAGACTTAGATTATACATCATGTCCTTTTGTGCCTTGTGAACACATAACTCTCCTGGAACAATGCTATAGGAGGTTAATAGTAAAAAATAAATAAATAAATGTTGCACAGTTAATTGTGATTTCAATTCATTCACTTTTCACTTTTGGTAAAGAAATTGTCGCAGCTTGGAGATGTTTCCTCATGGTCACTGTGACCGCATGGCAAATCAAACAGACACAGCTGTGAGCACTTGTTATAATACACACACACAAACACACACACACACACACACACACACACACACACACACACACACACACACAGTACTTCACTGTACTTCTTGTTTTGGATACATAAGTAGCCTACAGCAGGCTGTTGGGTAGCTATGGAAACACAAGTAGGAAAGTTCTGAGCACCAAAGGGTGCCACAAATTTAATGTCAATCACGCTGACATGCCTTCTGTCTGAAGCTATAAGAAGGAGTGCTAAAATTTGATAGTGTTTGAATGTAACATTTTTGAAAAATTACCCATGGTCTACCAATGGGGCATTTTTGCTCTTCTGTTTCCTAATCATGCTACAGACTGCAGTAACAGTATTTCTATCATTTCAACATGAACAGGCCAAGCTGAATGGACTGTCATATGTAAATATATGCAGTACTATGCAAATATGACAATGGCAGTGACATCACAACTATTAAGAATTTAAACAAGGCCATCCATGATGCTTTCTGTATAAATTAATGTTTGGACATAAGGCTGCTTGATTAATCATAGTTTTATCACTATCACAATGTGGGTTTCCACTATAAAAACAATTCTTGATTGAATTAACTTTAACGTTCGTGGTCATTTCACTAAGAACACGAACAAACTCACACACACACACACACACACACACACACACTGTGTGTGTGTGTGTGTGTGTGTGCCTGCAGGTAACATTATTGGATAGACATGCACATAAACAGCCAAACACACTGCTATTGGTAGCTATTAGACTGAAAAAGATGAGTATGGTCAGGCTAAGTGCAGAATAAACAGCAAGGAGCAGGAACAGAAGTGAGGAAGGATCAGTAGTGAAAAGTGGAAGCACTTCGGTTTTAAACAAGACAACCATCTCATTCTGAGTTGCAAAAGTAGTGGTGGCTTTTAAATAAACTGTACTTCTAAGAGCAGTTTTATTGGTGATTACATTTTAACACTACTCAAGTGAATATGTAAAGAGAAATACTTGTACCATGTTACATTCAGCTGTTTTTTTAATGCAGCCGTGGTTGTTGAATCTCAGATGATATCCCCAGTATATAGTGCACTACATAGGGCATACAAGATGATTATTGTATGTTATGCCCTAGGCAGGGTGCAGAAGTAGTCAATATGACATGATTCAACTTGTCTTTTTTGTTGTCACAGCATAACTTTTAAAATATTGTCTGCATTAATGCTAGAAAAAATATTTTTATATGATTTATTATTTTTTTTAAATTAGTTTTAATTTATTGCATGTCACATCATAATTGATATTTCCTGCGCCTGTGTGACATAAAGCATACAGAATATCATGCAGCCTTATTTAGATAGTACGTCAAGCATCAAGTATTATTTATAATTAAATTTTATTTATTTATTTATTGGTTCTTTTTACGTTACAAAAAGTACATTACTCGGGGAATTCTTAAGTGTGTGATCTGGCTTATCAGTAACAGTGCTAGGCTCAGGGGCTCCTGGCGTTTTTGATTAACCGTTATGGAAGTCAACACCCCCAAATACTGGCATTAGTGTTGTTTGCGTCAAGACTGATAAAGGAGAGAAGCAAAATGAAAACACCCTCAAGTGCCAATATAGAGCCACCTCTGCTCACGCTAGCAATAAAAAAAACATCCATGATAACTGATCCCAGGTGATTTATTGTTTTTAGGGAACTTAATGCCTTAGCACCTACATCCCAACTGTTCTTCTGTTCCTAAAATTTTCTGTTTGCTCTAAAGAGTTTGTGTTCAGGTTCGAGGTTACACGGTAAAACCAAAGATAACGGGACTGTGAAAGAAAAGCAAATAAAGATCAAGGTCCAGTTTATCAGGAACTACCTGAGGCAACATGTTCCAAAAGAACCAGAGCACCAAGCATAAATATACTGTATTAATTATAAGCCAAAAGGTAGACTTTATTATAATCAGTGGAAAATTAATATTAATATATATNATATATATATTTTTTTACATCCATTTACCTTTGTGATAAACACAGGATGCGAGTGTTTACTATACTCATTGTTTCATGTAACAGTAGATAGCATGAATAGCATTAATGTAATATGTGCCGACTCAGCAAACTGATCCAGTTTGCATTCACACTACTTCCTTTAAATAACCTGCGGTCTCTGTGGTCTCTGAGTATTGCCTAGTCATTTTGTTGGTTTGGTTCTAATAAAACCAGAAAATCCATGTGTCTGCTTCATGACACTGCTTAAACCCCTAAAACCATATCCGTGTGATATTATTTACAGAATTCACTAAAAATTACCTACTTTTTTCATTATTGTTTTGCATTCATTTATCGCTTTTAATTTTTTCACAGTATCAGTACTGGTATAAATACAGGTTGTCCGAAGGTCTGAAAGTCTTAGTCTGTTGAAATGTAGTTTGCCTTAGTGTTTGTATTAAATTGTCTTAAATATGAATCTGCATTGTCTCAAATTATATGCTATAATCCAGATATTCTCACAACTACAAAGTGTCACATCTTTAGTCATACACATTACTTAACACTTAAATGGTTCGTTGTAGGCATTTCATTGCACATTAGTAAAACTGTATATATTATTTTTATGGAACGTACTGCGGTGGACATTGTCTGGCATACAGACGATTCCTGTTAAATGTCAGTACTATATGTAACAAAATAACAGTTTCACTTAAAAACGCTAAGTGTTGCCACTTTATCTGATTAAACACTGTTTAAGTTAATGTAAACTTAATTTTACAAGTGTTAAAGTTTGAAGTGTTTCAAGTGTAAAATTGTCCGTGTTCCACACCGACCAGAAGGACTACAGGCGAAGGTACAGCCATATACTGTTATGATTATGGTGATGTATGTGGTTTTATGAACGCTGAATAATGGCCAGTGCATGGTGACGCCTGGATAGGAACCACATAGTCTTTCTCGAGCAGCACGCTTCTAAATGATCCCCATGAGAAGGAGACGCTGCTTGTAAAGTGGCATGTCACAAAAGGAGCTGGGCGTCCTGCCCATCTAAAGGCCAGGGCGATGACATCCACCTCCCAGTGGGTCCTGTTAGACAAGGGAGACGCTTGTGTCTTTCCTCCGTGATAGATGAACAGTTGGTCTGGGAATACGATGGCAATCTTTTGGGTTATGTAGTACCATAGGAAGTGTACCAGACACAGCAGGGAATGCTCTGCAGCTTCCACAATGAGTCCTATGATCCTCAATAGAAGCTGGTACCACATATGGCGATGTGACTGAATCTTATGGTCACTAAACCCAGTCTTTTCAGGGAATCTTTAATTGTGGAGGGTCACTGTTTGGGGCTTGATTGCCCATAAGATGGGCACGAGGCACTCAGACACATGTTAGGGGCCTGAAGGTGTGTCTGTCCTTGCCTAAGGCTTGTGTGAAAGAAGGAACTGGGTTGTTGAGACTTAAAAATGCTATGTGAGTGCCATTTTTAAACTCGCATTCTCCTCTCTAGGGTTTCTTTGTCAGTAGTTCAAAAGAGATATCACAGATACACAAGGCAGATTACATGGGGTTGATTTGCACATCCAGACAGTGTTAACCTCACCTAGCATAAACCTGAAAAAAGTGAGATCTTAACAAGTGAAAATATCTTGAATATAGGCAAATTCACTGTTATTATTATTTTTTTTTTATTTTTTTTTTTAAATACCATTTATCCTATTTCTATGCATTTTAAAAAAATTATTTTTAATCTTGAAATGATATTATTATAATATTGACATAATTTTGCAAATTTCAAGCATTTATTTCTGAAAAAAGAAACAAATGTATCTGCCGAAAGAATAAGATAGAATGTAATAAAAAATATTAGATACATTTGCCAATATTCAAGATATGTTCACTAGCTGTATTGTAAATTTTCTCTAAAAAGGCATCAACACATCAGCATTCAATACTTGGTCAGCGGCAGCGCATACATCTGGACGTAGAGCTTTGTCTAGTCAGAACGTAGGAACGCAATACAGACATCAACGGCAGGCATGTGACTAAGCACAACGACACACTCAATACCGTCCCCCCTCGACAAGCAGGTTCAGGGGGCAATTCCGAAAGTCCTTTTAGAAACGTGACACCCATGGTAAATCTGCTGCTTCTGTGATTGTGCAAAAGACCATTATCCAGTGCCGTGGGTTGGTAAGCAAGCTAGGAGGAACAGACCCAGAACCAT
Source organism: Pangasius macronema (assembly GCA_037577455.1). Classification (NCBI taxonomy): domain Eukaryota; kingdom Metazoa; phylum Chordata; class Actinopteri; order Siluriformes; family Pangasiidae; genus Pangasius; species Pangasius macronema. The sequence continues at coordinate 6,292,764 of CM074972.1, forward strand.
TTCAAATTTGGTTTTAAGTTGTATTTAAAGTACCACTAAAATTCTTTGCCTTGCACCTCCGGGGTTGGGGATTCGAATCCCGTCTCCGCCCTACAATGCAGTGTATGCATCTACAATGCAGTGTAGGTTGATTGGCATTTCCAATTTGTCCGTGGTGTGTGATTGTGCCCTGTGATGAGTTGGGAACCCGTCCAGTGTTTTCCCAGCCTTGTGCCACAAGTTCCTGGGATAGGCTCCAGGCTCCCCCATGACCCTGTGTAATATAAGGGGTACGGAAAATGCATGGATGGATGGATGGATGGATGGATGGATATTCTGTAGTATCATTTCTAATATTTTAACAGTACATATCACTCACTTATGTGAAGTATACATATTATAACTTACAATATTTGTAGGACTTCGTTTTGGGATCACAGTTATTTGAGTGACGATTTGCCAGTGTTAATATTGGTTTAGGCAACTGCAAACTCAGAGCAAATAGCTAAAAAATTCGCATGTATAAGGATGTCATTCACCAAAACATGGAGAAACCAGGGATTCAGAGCAGAACTGGATCATAGTGGAATAACAGCAGACTATATTTCAAGAGCAATGTGCATAATTAAAAAATTGGTTAGAACAGTTTTATTATATTCTAAGTAGGGCTAACTTATATAATACATGTAATATATATATAAAAATATATAGATACATATTTTAACAGACATGTCACAATTATTGGCACCCCTGCATTTAGTACTTTGTGCAACCTGCCTTTGTTAACATAATACCTGAGTTTCTCCTATAATGAGATTGGAAAACACAGAACAATAAATCTGAGACCACTCTATACAGAATCTCTTCAAACCCACCCGGGTCCCAGGTCCTGTCTTGTGTAGTCTCCTCTTCAGCTGACACCACAGGTTTGTAATGGGGTTGGCCATGTCAAAAGCTATGGTCTAGGGCTGTAGTCAAGACCACCATTTTTCGAGTCCAAGACCAGGGCTGGTAAGATCAAGTCAAGACTGAGTCAAGATCAAGTCCATATGAAGGCAAGAGCAAGTCAAGATGGAGACTGAAAACTAATGATTAGGCCATGTTCTCTAGAAGAAGGAATTACAACTTATCAAACTTGACAAACTTGTCCAACTTCGCATGAGAAAAAAACAACACACACATTATTTTTTACAAGCTTTCAGTCGAGAACAAGACCATATAACAAGTCCAATGCCCAGAATCGAGACAAGTCCAAGTACAAATATCAATATGCCAAAGTCAAATCCAAGCCAATACAGAAAACTCGAGACAGGACTCAAGGGAAAAAATGTGATGCAGTCAGTTGAATCATCCTGCAGTTTTTTTTCTGGGCAGGGCAATTTGCTGGCATGGTTCAGCTCCTCTTAGTCACTGCAGAGTTACTGCAAATCTATACAACATTCTTCCCTCTTGATGTGTGTGGTATCTTTCAGGATGATCCTGCCTCTTTCACAGTGCAAGAGGGCTCACTGAATTGTAGATGTATGACATGGATGAAAATTATGTTTATAGGCAGATCTCACCAGTGGAAGATTCTGGTGTGACGTATTAGGCAGCACTTTCCACCACTACAAAATACCAAATGAGGGAATATCATTTGAATGAATGGTGTTCCATCTCTCCAGGACAGTTCCTAATATTCATAGAAGACACATTAACACCATGAGTGATAACTCGTGGTGGCCCAACAGCTTACTAGGACACTATATGTTGGTCTTTCCTTTAACTTTTGGCTTGATTTCTTATTGAATAATTTTCAGTGCTATATGGAATTTTATGGCATCCCTTTTGAAATGTGAAGCTGTAGGCAGAAACCATAATATACCTAATATGTTAGTTGTGTTGGGTTGTGAGGTTATATGGTATGGCGTAATTTGTTATATGGTTATTGTGCCATTAATGTTTCATACTGTTCCACCTCTAATAATCTATATATTGCAGCAGAAGTTCTCAGGCCAGAACTGTGCCATGATCATAATTCACCCCGTGTTCTTTCTTATTTTTTCACTTGACTTTTGCATTTCCACATTTGGTGGATATTTTTTTTCCCTAAATGACTTAGAATAGAGCTGAGCAGATGAAGGTTAAGCATAAAGTTTTAACCACTGAGTTGCCACTAACACTCGATTTTTGCTGGGCTTTATTAATCCACTATTACTATTGCAAAAAAAATTGAAATGTGGAGAGAAATGTGTGTGTGTGTGTGTGTGTGTGTGTGTGTGTGTGTGTGTGTGTGTGTGTGTGTGTAGGCAGCTGCATGCCCTGGGTGGGGAGCATGACTCTTTTCCACTGATGACCTGTGATTGGCTGCTGGGATTGACATCACATTGGTGACCTAGTTAAGTGGAGCAGCATCCATGACATCAGCACTGTCTTTATCATGCCTCACAGACTCTCTCTTCACCCCTCCTTCACACACACACACACACACACACACACACACACACACACACACACACACACCTGATTTCATATCTCAGCATTTCTCAGCAAAAAAAAAAAGTGATACAGAACTGATTTTAATTGATCACTGCACCCTTTCATGATAACCACTCTAACATGTGACCCAGGATCATCTGGAAAATTTATGAATCAGTTTCGTTTCCAAAGCACTGGAAGTCACACAAGAATAACTGGCTATGACACTCCTTGATGTCAAAGGGCAAAATGACAGTTGATGTCTCTATCAATTGGTACTGGACTCAATGTGTAGGCATAGAAACACATAATAGTGGTTAATATATACATATCACCATTTAATTTTGGAATAATTGTTGTAGATTAGCACCATTTCATGTTATAGTATTTAAAGCTGCAGTGCCCTGTAACAGTAATTCACAATCAGAGCTGTCAGGTTTGATTTGGCAGGATTTTTTTTTTTTGTTTGTTTGGACGCATGCATCGTACACCATCACTAATATGTCATGGTGTGATAACAGAACCAGTAGGAGTATGCTAGCCAGCTAATGTCAGGCAGTTAGGTAAAGCCCAGGTTATAACACAATACATGGGAAACACCAAGCAAGCAATCATTTTTTGGGAAGGAATCCAGACAGCCAGTTGGAGGAAACCCATACAAACACAGTGAGAACATCCATCCATCCATTTTCTGTAGCCTGGAGCCTATCCCATGGTCTGGGAGACACCCTGGACAGGATGCCAATCCACCGTACACACCCATTCACACACTACAGACAATTTAGAAATGCCAATCCACCTACAACACACGTATTTGGTCTGGGGGAGTAAACCAAAGTACCAGGAGGAAACCCCCGAAGCACAGGAAGAACATGCAAACTCCATGCACAAGGGGGGAGGAGGCAGGATTCAAACCCCAAACCCTGGAGCTGCAAGGCAACAGTGCTAACCACTAAAACACAGTGACACCACACTGAGAACATGACATATTAAACAGGTTTATTTTAGTTACACTATGATGTCAAGCGAGAAGACCTGGTCCACAGTTGACGTTCCAATTAATCCCAAAGCACAGGCACATCAACTTTGGCAAACCATGTCTTTATGGACCTCACTTTGAGCATTATCATGATGAAGTTTGGGCCCTTTAGTCCCAGTGAGGGGAAATCGTAATGTTACAGCATACAAAGACATTCTAGACAAGTGTGTGCTTACAAGGGTGTGTTTGTGGCAACAGTTTATGGAAGGCTGTGGGTGTGATGGCCAGGTGTCCACATTCTTTTGTCCATATCGTGTACAGTATGTACTTGTGGGTTTCCTTCAGCTTTTCTCCCAAAAGCTTGCCAGTATTGACTACTCTAAATTGACCCTAGGTGTTAAGAAGTGTGTAAAGTGTGTATGTGTTCACTCGCATCCCATCCAGGGTGTATTCCCACCTCGCACCCAGTGTTCCTGCGATAGGCCCTGGATCCACATCAGTTGAAATAAATGTGTTTCATTAATCTAGTCACACTATTACACTAGTTTTGCTACTTGTTAGGTTGCACTGTCTGATAGTTTTCTGTTATACTGTGTCATCTAACAAGTTCTGGCACACAATTTTAATGCTGGAATATAGCCATATCTATATTCTGTCCTAACAAGCTATGTTTACATCGTGATATTTACATACCATTTTGTACCACTGTTTTCTTTAAGGACCTTCAGGATATATTGTGGTTCACACAGAAATACACATAAAAAACTCAACAACAACTGAGGATCAGATCGCATGCGAAGTTGCAAAATCTCACCAAACTGGTGATTTAAGAGCTTGGCTCAGGTTCTGATGAGTTCACCATACAACATTGACCTGAAGGAAAAACCATTTAACAAAGACATTGATTTCAAGCCCTGGTTTGATGACTTATTCAATGTGAAACAGGAAATCTTTTTCAATAATTAACTTAATTATTGGATTTTTTGTTTTTTTGGTAGGATAATGAAAGGTTAAAGGTTATAGAGAATACATAGCTGACTAATTTACAGTCTTCCTTTAATGGAAAACATTGTGCCAGAATTAGTTTCCTTGTCAACTGTGAACATTGTGGCATGTGCAGTATATTATAGTATATAGTTTCTTATGAAATGAGAATGAGCTTGTTCAATGATTCCAGTGGTGGAATATTCCCAGATGATTATACAGCTTTCGAAATGTTATTTATGGAAAACACAAGAGTTATCTGACCTCTGCAATGGCAGGAGAAATATAGTCTCTCTCTCTCTCTCTTTGTCTCATACACACACACAGATATCAGTGAGATGTACACAGGAAGAAGAGGAAAAACAGAGCAGAGGTCTGGAATGAGATATCCTGTTTCTCCTCAGGAGAGTTGTAATCCCTCCTCTCTTTCCTCCCTTCCTTTTTCTCCTTAGTTCCCTCTGGCTTCTTGGGTCGCTTCTTTCTCTCCACCTTTTCTGCGCCTCAGCCCAGACTGTAAACTGCGATCGGGACAGCAGGCCAAGAAGCAAGCTGCTCTCTCTCCTCATTTTGTTCTCTCTCATCTATATTCCAGCAAGCTGTTCATGGAGCAATAGCGATACAAAGAGCAGAGGGAAGGGCGCTTGCTCTGCCTCACACACCGCACACATGTCCCGTTGGGAACTATTGTCCATTTAAAAAACAATCTTTCAAGAACAGCCTCCTGAACAAACACACGTTCAAAAAGAAACTGATTCCGGTATTTCAACTCATGCAATTACACACACACATACACAAATGCAAACACACACACTCTCTCAACTAAACTCAACTCCAAAAGTGCCAGATTCTCAGCAGGAGCCAAGGGCGATAAATCACCTCTAGGGCGTTTCAGTTCTTGTTTGCTTGCTTTCTCAGCTTTCTCTTACTCTCACTCTCACGTCTTTCTTCTTTATCTAGCTCTGTTTGTATCATTTTCTTTTTTTCCTCCGCTCTTCACTTTCCAGAAGATTCTCACTGACTCACACCAGCATGTGCATGAGCTCAGTAGCTGCGCTCTTCATTCGAATCCATTACACACAATACAATATAGCATTAGAGTTCTGTTTTCAATGTGTGTGACTTGAGTGTGTGTATGAAAAAAAAAACAATCCATCTGCTGTTTCAGTTTTTCATTATTTCCCATGCCCTGAATGTGCTCCCACTGTGTCAAAGACAGCAAATCTTCTCTCTCTACAGATATGATCCCTTCCTTTTCCCCTTTTTCACTACCATCTATTTCTTTTTTTTCATCATGTCCCATACTGACACTTTGTCTTCAGTTGATTCATTCTCTGCCATTCTTACCTGCCAACTGCCATTCTGTCACTCATGCCTAAAATCAGCCTGCAGCACCTTTTCTGCTTGGTCAGCATTCACACACACACACACACACACACACACACACACACACACACACACACACACACACACACACACACACTCAGTACTTAATTAATGGATGTTCAGTGTAGACATGGGACACCCACCACCTGAAGCAATGAAATCATCTCTCAGCAATCTATTGTTCTGCCATTCAAATAGGTTTTTATAGTTCATTGTTTATTTGGTGAATCACCTGTGCTTGCTAATGGTAACCTCAGTTCAGGAGTGGAAAATACCTCACTAAGTATTATTCTCTTCTTCTCTCATCCAGCCAATGACCGTATGCTTTATATAAATATATCAATTCAATAGGCTCAGTTTAGCATCCAATCATTTCAGTTTAGCATCCAAACAAGTGCATCAAAGCAGAAGAACAATCAAGAAGTCAATTCCTCATCTGCTGTGAGCTTCTCATGCTACCTAATGCACAGTAGTTAGTGCTCTAGCTATCTATGCATGTCTGAATATGGATAAGCCACCGGACTGCAGTGTTGATCTTGAGGATGTGCATCCTGGCCCTACCTCAGTAATATATTTCAATATGCTAAAGTAAGTAAAGACTTGTATAAAATGAAGCGTCTCCTTTGCCTCCCTAGATAGCATGAACTCTATCTAATTTGATAATGAGTGTTGATGTAAGTTTTGGTAATTTGCTTACATAACTGGCTATTTAACTAAGCTAGCCTGATTTCTTTCTTAATGCCAGGTTAGACTAGCATCAGTTCCAGTAGCTAACGTAAATTGGCTAGGCAGCAAGCCAGATTCTAGCTAACGGTAATTGCTGGTTATTTATATGATATTTTACTTCTGATTAATTCGTTATCAATCTATGTTGCGCTAGTCTTGCATATGACCAGCAAACCTACAGAGATTGAACGATGTTTTCAGGCAAAAGGTTGTAGTTGCTTTAAAACAAAAAAGCATCTTCTAACAGTTTTAGATGAGTAATAAAAGGTACGTTTCACATGAAAACATTTCATCTGTTAAAAACATTTACTTTTTAATATTGACTTCATTTAAAAGTCACAACATTCCTACTTTCACTTTAATACATTTTTTTGCTGGATACTTCTAATTAAAAACCATTTTTAACTGAGGAAGATTTTAAGATTTTCTATACTTAAACTTAAGTATAATTTCTCAGTAATTGATTCAATTTGTTGTCAGGTTGTCACTAAACATTAATCCGGAGTTAACTGCTTTATCCTGGTCAGGGTTGCGGTGGATCCGGAGCCAATCCTCATCCATGCATAGGATAATTTAGAGTTGCCAATCCATCTACTGGCATGTTTTTGGGAGAAATGTGGAGAACCTGGAAGAAACCCATGCAGACATGTGGAGAACATGCAAAACTGTGAGGTGGTAATGCTACCTGCATGCTGAACAACCCGTGCCACAAAAAAAGTCAGTGAACCACTTTCCAAGGTGTTTTTGGACCTGGCTGCCTTGGGTGTATTAGAAAGTTAAACATAACACTCTGTTTGGATTTCTGCATATAAATAGTGATAGTGATGTTGGAGTTTGAATTCTTTGAGTGTGTACTTTATTAGACTAATCAATTGTCTACAAACAAAAATGAATTAGCGTTTTGGTTAATTAATGAAGGTATAAACTGGGTGTACATAACAAACTGTATATAAATACATTTTGTGGGACAAGTTGTAAATAAGTCGAGCTTGCTCACATTCCGGTATGGCAGCTTTGCTCACAGAGATTCCAAACAACATAACTACCTTAAGGCAAAGCTCTTTTTTTTCAGATATTTCTTCATGTTACAGCAATGTTTTTTTAACCCAGCTCAATGCCGCACCTACCCCTCAAGTGAGATGGAGGTAGTCCAAAAAAATACTGCTCAAGCTAAACAGAAAGGGCAAGTAAAGAGGCAGGGTTCGTATAGTTATAGTACAAACTGTGCTTTTGTTTTCCTTCATCTGAAAGCTGAAATTTGCTGGTTACTGGCCTCACCCTTCATTACTCTTTAGCCACATGGGCATTTTTGAATGTTAATTTCCTTCTGTTTTAGAAGAATTTACAACATCCACAAGCAGAACCTTCCCTGCATTTTGTATCTGAAGCTGTTTTGTTTAGCCATAACCTGATTGCCATTAATTTACTGATTCCATAGTCCATACATACATTTTTTTGTGAAGTTTTAGGTGTAATATTTGAAAATAAACAAAATAAATAAAAGTCATTTTGGTTTTATAAGGTTCTGCTATAAGGTTCTATCTGCCAGCCACTCATCATCCAAGATAAACATAGGATGAAAGCAACAGATGCAGTCCTGGCCTATTGATATCCATGGGACAGAAAAGAATAGACTTGAAGTTCTACATATGCCCCAGTTAGGGATCGCCACAGTGGATCATTAGTCTGCATATTTCATTTGGCACAATTTTTATGCTGGATGCCCTTCCTGACGCAACCCTCCTCAATTTTATCCAGGCTTGGTTTAACTGGTTAGGCCTTGGTGCTCTCACTGCCATGGTCCAGGTTCAATTCCTGGCCACTGAACCACCCCCAGCACACGACAGTGCACTCCTAGTGGCTGGGGTTAGTTCCCTGGCTGGGAATCTAACCTGGCCTATGAGAGCGCCAAGGCCTAGCCACTAGTCCTCCAGGGACTCCTACATATGCTCAATAAGAGTACTAAAAACTAGGTGTACACAGCAGGTCTACCGTGCTCACTGATTTTACAATGTGTATACATATACACACGCACACACACACACACACACACACACACACACACACACACACACTTCTTCAGTGCAGTGAGAAGCTAATGTTGTGGCTAACATCATATAACATAGCAGGCTCAAAATGTCTTTCTGTCTTCCTTTGCTACATGTATTAACATTTATTAGTTATTTAATAAGACTAAGAAATTACTTAATAAAAAAACACCAATTAGGACCTTACAAAACCAAACAGTATGTAATATTATATATTTGTTATATCTGAAAATATACAGTATTTTCTAACTACTTAGAAAATTAAGCATTTAAGTTTCAGGTGACTTTAAAATTTAGTCCTTGTTGAGCTGTAAAAGAAGACACATTACTATTTATATTTTACAAACTCTCTAATAAACGCTGCTACTATTAAAAAGAGATTGCTCTACATCCTCGAATCAGCTGCTTTTAGATGGCTAGTTACATTTGTGAATCCCGTTACAAAAGCTATAGCTAGCTAGTTTTTTGCAGGATAAACATTTACAGCAACCTTGCTAGCTTTAAAAATCTTCCATGGGATCTTTTTTGAGATGTGTTTTAGGGTCTAAAACTGTTCATCTTTTATTTTTTTGTAACCCCTCATGAAGTAGAGCAAGATAGCTTGATTGCTAGCAGGGAAGGCAAGGTATTGACACCAAGGTCTTTTCCTTTACAGTAACTGCCCTGCTGAAAAAAAAAGAAAAAAAGAGAAAAATCGAGCTGGTAAGCTCTTTGCTGCTTGACTAAATTGATGAATAAATGTTTAAGACTTTCTAAATGCCTCACTGTGATGGTATTTCCTTAAAAACCAGTTGTCTATGGTGTAGCATTTGTAGCAGTAATTTATGCTAGTTTTATTTTTGCAAGCATGTACCAGCTAGCATATGCTGCTACCAGTTTGACCAGCTTGGCCTGTGTTTTGGCCTGTGTTTAAACATGTAAATTCACATTAATTTCTGATACATTTTAACTAAAACCTCACAGCTCCCTAGGTTTGAACCTGAATTTGGGATACGTTCTGTGTGGGTGTTCTCCGGGTTCTCCAGTTTCCACCAACCTTCTAGAAACAAGTAGCGAGGTGTACTGGCTACTCTAGGCTGCCCCTTGGCGTGAAGGTGTGTGCGCACAAGTGTGTGCATGGTACCCTGTGGTGGAATGGCGTCCCATCCAGGGTGTATTCCTGCCTCATACCCAGTGTTTCTAGAATAGGCTCCGGATCCACCTCAGCCCTGATGAGAATAAAATGCTTACTGAAGATGAATTAATGAGTGATAATGTTAGCAGAATTAATAAGTGATAATGTTAGCAATGATAATGTTAATGATGTTGGTCTTCTTGAATTTTAAGTTACTAATCATGTGGCTTGGTTACCTGAGATTCTGATGGCACCTCCTGTGTGTGTGTGTGTCTGTGTGTGTGTGTGTGTGTTGAGCTATGTGCTAACCCTCTGGTTGGGAAACTGAAGTGTAATTGTTCTTTGTTTTTAGCATAGCCAGTGGGTTAAGCTGGCTGGTTTAATTATTGCTTTGTTTGTTGTACAATGTCTGGGACGGTGTACAATTTGTGGCAGCCAGTACAGCCAAGTGAACCTTAACATGTGGCTGATAGAAGAATGTTCTGATCATAAAATGCTTGAGAAAGCACAGTGTCATAGTCTTGATAGGTCCAGCACCATATTCCATATTCAGAGAAACCTCTGCTGAGTATTAATCAAACACAGTGTCATTTGTGAGCTTGTGGCATGGAGTCATGGTTTAAACCAGAGCTACATCCAAATAACGAAGATGGGGGTGTGAATGTAGGTGTAGATGGATGAGAGCTCTGCTGTCTACATCAAGCCAGGAAGGACAGATAGGCTTTTAAATGAATATCGTTATCAACAGTCCTCATCTGAAGCCATTCTTGGGTTTACGTGGGTGTTTTAGAGCAGGGAAACACTAAAATGTGCAGGACAGGGGGTATTCCAGGACAGGACTAGGTCTGGGAACCTGCACTGTGGGGAAATGCTTAAAGATTCCAAGTAGAACCCTACAACAGAGGGCTTTTTTTTTTTTTTTTTAAATAAAAGTTTCCATGCTCAATACCTTTAAAAGGGGTAGAACGATCAACCCACCTAGAAGCCCATTTTCTTGAGAATTCTTTTGCTAGCTGACCACTTGATAAAAACAAACAAAAAAAATCACATAGTGTATTCCAAATTGCTGCTATTTATCATGTTGCATTAGTATTAGTTGACCAATACGTATCAACCAATATCACTTGCAAAGCAATATGGGATTTGGGTACACTGTGGATTTGACATGTATTGCATAGACATATCCTATGTCACAGGTTCCCAACTTTCACCCTCGAGTACTCCCTGTTCTAACACGTTAACTAATTAATAGCCCTTCCTGAGTGCAGGACAAACATTACTCCAGGGCTAGGGTTGGGAACCTGTGCCCTGGGGAAACAAAGATTAAAGCAGAACCCCAAAACAGAGAGGTTTCCAATTCAGAAAAGGTTCCAAGTAGAACTGATTAAGAATGGATATAACTATTAACCACAAAAAAAAAAAACTTGAGGAACCCATTTTAACCCCCTCATTTGCTAGCTGAACACTTGATAAATTTAAGATGAGTGCATTAGGATTTAGTAGAATTTGCCCAACACTTCACCAAATATTTAGCAAATATCATAAAGCATCATGCGACTACAGTGGATTGGACTGCGCAGTTGACTGGAGACAGTATTTGATACCCTATACGGCATGTAGTGCACTTACACACTGAGCAGGGATCCGTTTGGCATTGAACCTGTCAAACAAACAGTCTGAAGAGCTGAGAAATGTTGCACAAAACATCTAGAATTTTTATTGAAATTTATTACAGAACATAAAGAAAACGAGTGAAGTAGAATGAAACAGCAACAAACATCTCTGAAGCTCAGTCCTCCACTTAATGTCACTAGACTCACAACAACAAACCAAGACAAAAAAAATTAAAAGTATATACTGTACAAGCTAAACTTTTTTTTTTGGATGGGTGATCTGAGACGTCAGACTTACTCACCCCATAAAATCAGTTTAGAATCAAATCCAGTTGAACTTTACAGCTGAAATAGTGAGTGACGCTGCCACTGACTGGTTAGGAATGGAAGTGCAACAATCGATAGGGAATCTTTAAAGCCTGCTGATGGAAGGAGGAAAGAAAAAAAAAAATCACTGATATATATTACGAAAAATGTGGAATGGCGGAAAAATGGGAGTGCAGCTGTGTTCTGAAGAGGATCAGATTTTTCGCTTGTACATTTGTTTGTTTATTTATTCACCCGAGATTCTTGGAGTTAACAGAATGCATGCATGCTGTGTGGCGGAATTTCAGACACCCACATATTTCAGTGTAAAGTCTGTGTTTGCATAAGAACGAGCGGTTTAAGAGTGGTCTCCATTAGTGCTGTCTCCGTCGTCCTCGCCTTCCTCCTGTTCTCCTTCATCCTCCTCTTCATCTTCCTCCCTTCCCCGACTCTTGATCTTTATCAACACACACACACATACGAGTCACACATACCAAAAATATAACTCACAAACACCACTCTTCTACACCAATTTCTTTTTTCTATCCCCACTTCATCTCTCGGCTAGTGTGGAGGAGAAGGAGATTTAGTGGGAGAAGAAGCATCAGCAAGTAAAGGTGCAAGAGAGCTAGGAAAAAGTACGAGGGATGCTGGGGGGATGTTTCCTCTGCTTTAATGCTCTTCACCTCTAAACGTAAGAAAGTGATGAGGACATCAGAACATTCAACACACACGTGCACTCAAACACAAATATCAGACAGTTGATGCCAAACATTTACATACACCGAAGCTAAAGACATTCAAACTCGATTTTTCACACTGCCACACATTTCCTGTTAGCATACATTTCCGGTGTTAAGTTAATTAGGGTGTCTTTCATTTCCATAAGAGATCATTTAAAAACAATAGCTTGCACCCACTAGCTTCATATCCTCATTTNCCAACCTCGTCACTCCCAAAGAGAACCTCAACATCTTCAGCTCTGCTACCTCTAGCTCTGACTCCTGTCTCTTCCTCCCATATGATTACATACACTTTGTTAGTATTTGTAACATTGCCTTTCAATTGCTTGAACTTGAATCAAAAGCTTGAGGTCTTCCACAAGCTTCTCACAATACTGTGCCAGAATGTTTGCAATCCATCCTGACAGAACTGGTGCATCTCAGGTAGGTTTCTGGGCTACATTGCTCATGCATCCTTTTTTCAGTTCAGTCCACAAATTTCCTATGGGATTCAGGTAAGTGCTTTGGGATGGCCACTGCAACACTTTCACCTTGTTGTCTTTATGCCATTTTGGAGGTGTGCTTAGGATCACTGTCCTGCTGGAAGACCCAGTTGTGACCAAGTTTTAACTTTCTGTCTGATGTCTTGAGGTCATGATACCTTCTATTTTCTGAAGTGCACCAGTCCCTTTTGCAGCAAACCAAAAAAGTGTGGCAGAACAGACAGAGGCACAGACAGAGGCACAGACACAAGAGACAACAACAAGAATAGAATGTGTATGTGTGAATGTATCGTGCTGAGAGACTGTGTGTGTGGTACCTGATTTCTTGCTGTGCTCTCTTTCCATCCTCTCCAGGCTCTCCAGCAGGTAGTCCACTTTGTGTTTGATTTGAGTCAGCTCCTTCTTGATGGTTTGCAGGTCATCAGCTCTCACTAAACACACGAGCACACACGCACAAACAAAAATGTGTACACACACGCACACAAAACATGCACAGACACAAACAGCATGTCTCAGTAGAAAACTTGGAAGTAGTGAACAAAGCCATGGCATTTTTCCTATATGCACACACTGACTGTGCGTGTACATGTGTATGTATGTACACTCACCATCCACTTTACTATGGACAATGCAAAAAAAAAAAACACACTCCGATACAGGTCAAGAGCTTCACTTAATGCTCACATCAAACATCAGAATGAAGAAAAAGTGTAATCTGTGTGACTTTGATTGTGGTATGTTTGTAGGTACCAGACGGGCTGGATAGAATGTTTCAGAAACTGCTAATCTCCTGGGACATTCACACACAATCTCTAGAGAATGGTGCGAAAAACAAACACCATTGAGCGAGCAACAGTTCTGTGGGTGGAAACGCCTTGTTGATTAAGAGAGGTTAGAGGAAAATGGCCAGACTGGTTCGAGCTGCCAGGAAGGTTATAGTAACTCAAATAATCACTCTTTACAACCGTGGTGAGCAGAAAAGCATCTCAGCATGCACAAAATATCAAACCTTGAGGTGGATGGGCTACAGCTGAAGACCACATTGGGTTGCACACCTGTCAGCCAAGACCAGGAATCTGAGGCTATCATGGTCACTGACTCCGTGAAACTGGACAGCTGAGTACTTATTTGAGTTACTGTAGACTTCCTTTCAGCTCAGACAAGTCTCATCATTCTTCTCTGATCTCTCTCAACAACAAGATGTTTTTTGTTTTTCACACCATTCTGTGTAAACTCTAGAGACTGTTGTGTGTGAAAATCCCAGATCAGCAATTTCTGAAATACTCAAACCATCCCATCTGGTACCAATGACAATGCCACAGTTAAAGTCACTAAGATCACACTTTTTCACCATTCTGATGTTAGATGTGAACATTACATGAAGCTCTTGACCTGTATCTGCATGATTTTACTCACTGAGCTGCTGCCACATGATTGGCTGATTAGAGAACTGCACGAATGTGTAGGTGTTCCTAATAAAGTGCATGGTGAGTGCATGCGTGTGCTGAAGGACTAACTGGTGCGGGAGGTTCTCTGGCTGCTCTTGGTGGAGAAGCTGCTCTTGGCGCGGCGGCTGCCACTCACACTGACCCGTGGCCGCTTCGAGGGAATGACGGCACGGGAGAGCGGGGGAGGGGGAGGAGGCACCCGTGAGGGGTACGAATACACCCTAACAACACAAACACACGCTAATGTTAAACTTAAAACACATACCATATACATTTTAGAAGCATCATGTCAATGGAGCGTAACCACTTTTCAGCCAATTCACATTTCTGAGCAACAGTGCGCTTTGATTTGAACAAGAACATCATCAGTGATGAAACATCAGTAGTACACAGGAGTCATGACAGTCAAAGTTCAGCCAGTTCACACAGTTCAACATGGTTTAAAACATGATAACAGGCTAGAGGAACAGTCAATAAACAGCGTATCGGTGTTTATTCTGGTTCCCCATGTTCCAGTTCATCCCAAAGGTGTTCACTGGGGTGGAGGTCAGGGTTCTTTTCAGGCCACTCGAGTTCTTCTACACCAACTTCAGCACACCATGTCTACATGGAGCCTGCTTTGTGCACAGGAGCATTGTCATGTCAGAGCAATGAGGTTTGGAGTACCTTAGGTCCAGTGAAGGGAAACGGTAATACTACAGCATACAAAGACATTCTATACAATTCTGTGCTTCCATCTTTGTGGAATCAGTTTGGGGAAGAAACACATATGGGTGTGATGTTCAGGTGTCCACAAAATGTTGACAATATAGTGCATGGTGTATTATGTAGTGTATCTAACTCGAAACCATGACTGCGCCGTGCAAGATTACTCATGTTTATTTGAAGGAACAGCTGTGTGCGCTGCCAGTGTAGCTGATATAGTTGGATATGGCGCAGCTGGTGTAAAATGCACTTAACAGGCGCTCCAAACTGAATTAAGGCTTATGAAATTTTTAATAATAAAAAATCAGTATGCATCAGTTAAATCAAGTCTGCATGCAAGCATAGGACTACGTTCTAACTAGCGGAAGGTAAAAACTGGGACAAAAGACATCTCAGGGTGTCTTAAAAAGAAGAGTCAGCACAACTCAAAGCTCATCTAACCGATCACCTATATCCAATCATGAGACACTTCTATCCAGATGGGAGTGGCCTCTTCCAAGCTGACTCCGCCCCCATCCAAAGGTCACAAGGCTACACTGAATTGTTTGATGAGGATGAAAAAAACGTATATCATATGCTATGGCCTTCTCAGGCACCAGATCTTGTAGTGGCCCAACACTTTACAAAGACACTTTCTTGTTTTTCCTGCAATTTGTCACCTGTGTGTATAACTCACAGCATATAGAAAGTGTGAATACATGATTTAAATAGCTCGTTGAAAGGTTACACTTTACTGACATGCTCAAGTGGTGGGGGGAAAAGAAAAGAAAAAAAAAGACTGCAAGAAGGATGGGCTTGGATTGTGACTGCAGTTTTGGTTCAAATAAAAGTGTATGTTTGTTTGGACAGTGCTAAAGTCAGACAAGACTAAAAAAACAAAGCTTTAGTAAGAAATTCTGGGTGAACTGGAGAGACACTAAACATGTGAAAACATGAACTATACTCATAGTATTACTGTTCATAAGATTCAGAAAGAGGAGGGGGGAAAGGGCTCACCTGTCATAATAATCTCTCTGGAAGTCATAGTCTAGATCAAATGAAGAACTGCAGAATAAAAGGAGAAAGGAGAAGGGTTAACTCTATACAGCAGCATTAAAAAAAAAACCCAAAAAACACACAACTGAAATGATGCAAACCTGTACATATCTCCTGCCGAGCGCTTGATAGTCTTTGATCTGTGTGGTTTTGGTTCACCAGCCAGGTTAATATCTGTGGAAGAATGAGATCATTATGTTCACAGATTCAAGCATAATTTAGAAATTGAAACAATTTTTCCAGGTCCATAATCTATAAAGGAAAATGAAACAGAATCCATTAAAGCCTGAATGCTGCATAATCAACAGTAATGGTCCAAGAGCTGCACAAATGCCTTCCTGGTGAGAATATTAAGAGAATTTGCAAAAAGTGGCTTCATTCTTCAGTTTGCTCATAATCACAGGGCTGATAATGTGGTTTTATGATCAAATCTATTATTGCAGCTAATGCCCTTATAACACTTGAGTGCATTACTGCACTGTGCTACAGCCAGAATAATTTGCAGTGATACAATACGAGTGGCCTTGTAGCATTGCACTACAACGCTGCTTGCACTTTACAGCACATGCGCTGGATCTATGTGTATGGTTGAGAATACGAGTCCTGAGAAGAGCCACAGGACAGTCTTTATGATTACAGCAGCAGTTCTTACATACTAGACTTTCATATCTATAGCAAAGATGCTACCCCTTTAAACCGGTGACAAAATTTTTAGTCCATGAGCATTGGAGCTTGGTTTTGAAGAACACTCTACATTGTCTTATTTTCTTAAAAACAAAATGGATGCTGAGAGCAAACCGAATCAGGGCCGTCCTTACCCAGCACTTGTCCAACGACCATTCGTCCATCCTCCCCGGCCACGGCAGCGCGTGCGTTACGCTCATTCGAGTACTGGACGAAGGCGTAGCCCTTGTGCACTGAACAGCCCACAATCTTGCCGTACTTGCTGAAGATGGCCTCCACATCGGCCTTGGTCACCAGCATGGTGTTCAGGTTGCCGATGAAGACGCGCGAGTTGAGAGAGCGCGGGTCCGTCTTGTTGGTCACGTTACTCGCCATCAGGCTGCTCGTAGTTGGCGAGTGACTGCGTAGGAGTGGGGGGGACAGGCAAGGAAGGGGACACGGAGGGTACGGGAAAGAGAATAGATGCCAGAATGACTATTTGGGGTGGATAAAAGCATAACCAGGCTAGCAAAAGTGCTAAAAAGCAATTCCACCGGGTCCACTCACTGGTCGAGCTAGTATGAACTATCGTGAGCTTGAAGATAAAAGATTTATGTTAAAAAAAAAAAAAAAAGTACATATTTACAGATATTAAAAAACCTACCTCATATGAGGACACTAACAAAGCAAAGTTTTAGTACAGGTTAAAATAGCCATGAGCATTAACTAGCACATAAAAGACACCACAAAGCATCATTACTGGGTTTTGCACATGCTTCAGGTATGCTTAATCAAGTAAAATAGGCCACCAAAGGATCTGAACAATATTTCTCCCAGATTAGGATAACTCCTACCTCTTTTATGCAACTATTTATAAAAAAAAACAAAAAAACAAAACAAAACACATTTTTCCCTTTTAAACTAAATTGATAATTTACATTGAGTTTGTGATTTAAATTGTATCCAAGACTTTAAAATAAATTTATGAACCGTAAGAAACGTGAGATGTTACACATTAACACAAATCGTCCTTTAGTCTTGCATGTGAAGAATTAGAAAACACATCAGTGTAGTAAAAACAAAGAAATTAAAAAAAAAAAAAAACCCGCAAAACACCAAAATCAAAAATCTTTTTTCTATAATTTTCCCAGAACTTAAAATGACGTTCAGTTAAAATGGTGATTCAGCTCTTAGTTATACAATTTGTGTGAATTCAGTAAAGTCAACATTAACTCAAAATGGAGAACGGAGGTCCTTACTGAACATCGCATGCTCGTTGCTGATTGGCAACGGCCCACACCGGTCGGAGAATCTGTGGTAAATGGAGTACACACAAGCTTAAAAGACTCTATGGATGTTTTTATTTGTATGATGTTCATTTATATACATGTTGTCAACTTTGCATTAATGTGAGTATATACATATAAATGCTGAAAACTAATCTAAAGGACGCGGGGTTATTAACATATAACATGGCTAACTCTGCATTAAACTTCTTTGCTAGGCTTAATAAACATACGTACGCCAATCGGCAACGAGCATGCGATGTTCACTAACTACCTACGCTTTCCATTTTGTGTTAATGTTGATGTGTTGCCGAATTCGCTGTTGTGCGTTTGGTTTTGTTATGTTATTGAACTTGTTGCTGTTTTTCCCCAATTCTGCAATGGTGGTTCCAAATTAATTTTTTTTTTTAAATTTAATTTGCACTTACAGGGCAACATACTCTACCCCATTTCATGTTAGCTTCATGTTAACGCGCAAATCTTATGTTGTTCGTGTATGACCAAAAGAAATGTAATAATTTCTTGTGCGTTTGGGCTTCAAATGTGCTGTATTTAATTTTGAGCCAAAATGGCCTTAGTAGCATTCATATATAGCATGAACATGAGCACAGCACAGTAAACCAAAGCTCAGCTATAAGCTTACATTTCCTTCATCAGGGAGTACTATAAAATGGCAAGAATAGCACAACTGTTGGAGAATAATGCACTAATGTAGTATTTTCTCTCTCGCTGTAGAATCCTGTAAATCCTGTCAGAAGGAAACATTTTACATAAAACATCAAGACAGATTTACAATTCTGAGGCCCTGAGAGTTTACTGACATCTCAAATAAAGAGTACTGGTGTTTTTTAGTGGATGTTTTGCTGGTGATTTATGAAGAATGACTTAGCAAGTGATGGCATGTCAATGACCATCATCGTAACCCTAATTGTGGGAAACTTTCTCATTGATAAATGCTTTCGTTGTTTTTTTCTCTCTCCAAATGGCGGAAAATGGGCTTCTGCAAATTTAATGCCACCCCTTCAGTTGTATTAATTTGCACACACTATAGTGGCTATCAGAGTCACACAGATAGCTCTTAAAATGTAAACCTTTGAGTTCAAATTCTTCTTTAAATAATGGATACATTTGATTGAATTTTAGTGTTTTGTTTGGTACTTGAAAGTACCAAAGTCTTTGGATTAGGGTTGGGCAATATGATACAAAAAATTTTATATCACTTTAATAACACATTGTTTAGGGTTGCTTATTGAGCACCAGCAAAAACAAGCCACATGTTAATTAAAACTGTGAAACACTATAGAGATTAATGACAACTTTTATTGAATCTCTACAAAATGTTATTTGAACACACTGTGTGATCGCTTCCTTGTCACTATAACAGTGCAACCAGTCAGTGTTATAAAATATATACCCAGATTATCTCAGAAAAGTATATATATTTTTTCCATTATATATTTATATAACCCAGTGTTGCAACCTTTGTGTTAAGGAGTTTTTTTTGTTGTTGTTGTTGCTTATACCACAGCGCTGTTGCATTCTCAAATCTGATTGGTCAGTTGTTGATTAATTTTCTACAGCAGCAGCTCGGACAGTGGTGCCGGCTGTAATTAAGAATCACGGGCTTACATTAATATACGCTCATTCTTATACGTTATTGTTTCAGTAGTAAAGATATTACACAGGGATGGGCTGAACAATCTAACAGTCAGTGAATTAAAAACAGGATGTTATTTAACAAAGAAAAGTGTATACATTGATAATGGTGAGGTTTTCTGTGAGCAAACGTTTATTTAACATTGTGGGAAGGAGTCTCCAGTGTTCGCTCTGGAACATTTCCTCTTACAGGAAAGTAAGAATGGAGAACGGTGCTTTCTCAAAAGCTATAAGCTTTTTTTTTTTGTCTAATTACTTTCAAGAAAAAGCAAGGGAAAGACTGTTTACGGCTGCTATAATGTGATAAAAAGGAATTAACTAGTAACTTTACCACTACATTAAACATAACTATAAAAAGATTTAATGTACGACATGTAGCTCTTTAAATTAAAAATGTAATTTCGTGCAGAAATGCTGTGGTATAAGAGAAATAAAACACGTTAACTGGCATCATGTTGGGCCTCATCCGGTTTTGTTGATTATTTTCCTATAACAGCATGCCCCTGTTGTGTTTTTTTTTCTTTCATGTCATTACACATTACATTATGGGAGCCATTTCATTGTGAATCAACAGCATTAGAATACAAGCATTACAGTTCTTTAAGTGTGTGAACAAAGTGTAAATGAGGCTTAAATCTACAGGGAGTGTGTGGGATGCTCTATGTATTAGAATGCATTTAGGGGTTTTATACTGTATATTTGTATGCAATTCAGTATACAGAGGGGGAGGGGGGAATAGTCACTCACTCCATTCTGTGTTATTCGGGTCGAGTCGTCTGTCTGCCTGATTCTGTTGGAGAAAAGAGGGGTCATTATTGGTCCACTGGTGAGCTGTTGCTCATCAGTGCATTCGGGGTAAAAGGGAGGTGGGTGTTCGCTTTCACGCGTTGAGTGGCAGTGACACGTGAACACCACCCTCCCTCCCCCTTTTTTCAAGGTCACACCAACAACCCAGACACAGGCAGCACTACCACCACCCAGTGGCAGAACGAAGCAATGACTACTGTTGCGTGAATGGAAAAAGGGACAGAAAACTGATGCGTCCACTGTAGGCCACTGTAGATCTTTGCTGGCTGCGTACCAACGGTGCTTTTAACATGCCCTCGCTATGTAAGAGCTAGCTGGTTAGAAATACATCTACATTAAAATGACATATATACCATATACTATACATTGGCCCAGAAATCTCTGAAGCCATTGTGCTTGCTCAAGACGAAGTGCATTCTGCCTCCTCTCGAGCTCAAAGTGGATGTCCGTGTGATGGGGGAGTCATGAAGCAGAGTCGACGAGGGCATGTTAAAACCAATATTGGAACACAGTGTGAACATCCTAAACATCATCAGAGACAAACAAACAGGACAGCCAAGTCACCCAATTGTAGTGCACACGGAGCATCATATATGGTGCTGTTGCTTATTTGTCCAAAAGGGCAATCTGCCGTTAGATATTCACTGACACTGTTTCTTCGCTGTCAAGCAGTGGGAAAGTTTTAGGCCAAATGCTTTAGGGCAAAGGGCAGCTATTGTAAATAGGCATGTGCTGATACTTACACAATAAAAAGCAACACAATATATGGTGCAACCACATCGATATCAAATAAAAGAAAAATAATCTGTCCTTAGATGCATTACCATTGTCTCTTAAAAGATTCAGTATCAATGGACAAAACAACATTCAGACTTTTACATATGCTTATGCATTTTTATTTATTTAAAAATGTCTATAGTAGCAAACATCTCCGATGAAAAATGTACATTACAGGCCACGTCCATGTATACCGGCAGTTGGGTTTTGATTACATAAGGTTGACTATAAGTCTATAATTATATACTACCACAGACCCACCCCCCCCCAAAAAAAAAAAGAAAAAAAAAGATTTGCAATGCACTACACATTCCCAAAAAAAAAAAAATAATAAAAAATCCAACAAAGAAAATATTATCGTCATAGTCAACTAGTCCAGAATTGCCAGCCCAGCAATGTATTTCAGGGGAATGAAAAAATACTGTAGCAGGGCCAATAAATGTATTAAAAAAAAAAAAAAACTGACCATATTTCAGCGACTCCAATTTCTAAACACCAACCAGCTTGGCGTCTGTAGCAGATCCTCTCTTTTGGCTTATCCAATCACACACACTTATGTCAATGATTTAGCTAAAGGCAGCTCATCGGATCAGAGACCAGCTACAGCGACGTTAAGTCAGAACGGGGAGAGTCTTCACACTTCCACAGATTTTTATTTCCTCTTACAACAGGTTTTTTTTTTTTTTTTTTTTTAAAAAAAAGGTTCGGCTACAAAAGCAGAATGCTTAAAGATGACTGGGCAGAGTTGTTTTCCGAAAGTGGCAACGGGAAGCGCAAGTACAACACAAAATATCACCGCTTCATACTGTTTATTAATTGAAAGCTATAAACTAATTATTCCGGTTAAGCATTACAAAGTAAGTGTTGTTGCCATTCAGTCATGTTAACCGCTTATCTAGATCTTGGTAAATAAAAAATTAATAAATGTAAAAAAAATAATAATAATAAAATAAAAGGAATTTCATTTAACTTGACCTTTGTGTGTTTTTAGTTTTAGTGTGTAAGTGTTTATTACAAAAAAAAATACAAAACACTACTTTATTTATATTTCAGATATTTATTTGTTTTAATATATTTGTAACTTTTTATATTTTCATTAGTAGTCAGTCTAATTTTTTAAATGTGCAGTGTTCAGAAATGTACCTATTTATTGTTGTCTATAAATAAATATAGTTCTTGTGAAACTTAAGAGATGTGACGACATTCTGTGACAAATTTAAGCTACGCTATGATATAAAATTTTAGCCATACCACTTACTGCTATGAGGAAGTAATAATAAAAATGATTATAAATATTCCAGATGTGTTTTATTTTTATTCATTTGCTCAAAGTTATGTTTTCCTGTTGCTGATACATAACAAAATCTCACATTTCTGATGCTGAGATCAACACACAAGTAATTTGCATAATTAAGCTTCGTATACAGTACTGTGCAAAAGTCTTAAGCACATGCGAAGAAATGCTGTAGAGCAAAGATGCCTTCAAAAATAATGAAATTAAATGTTTCTACATTTAAAATAAAAAAATTATAAAGAGCAGTGAACAGCAATCAATGAAAAAGTCAATTTTTGGTGTGACGATCCTTTGATTAAAAATAATAATAAATAGTAGTCTCAGGTGCAATGTGTGCCGTTTTATAAGGAAATTAGCTGTAAGTTTCTCTGAGCATCTTTTTCTGAGCATCTTCCACGGTTCTTCTGGTGACTTTGTCGACTCGCTTCTTATTTCTGCAGCGAAACCCAGCAGCCTTTATTCGTTTTTTTTTTGGCTGAAAAGTGTTTCTTATGTAATCTGCTGCTTCTTTACTGACATACAAACACTTTTCCGTAACATTTCATTTTGTGCTGGAAAACTAATTTTTGGAAATCTACAATGTTTTTGTAGTGAATCAATAATGTAGATGTCATTAAATAAAAATCTATGACGGTTTGCACTAAAAAAAAAACAGAGTGCCTCAGACATTTGCACAGTACTGTATTTGCTCACTACATAAGGAACACTGGTGTTGTATTAGCTACACTGATTCACTGTATATATATATGTATATGTATAATATTTTTGTTTTTATATATTGTTGCTTAAAGCTCAACTAACTAAAATATTTCAATAATATCCTAAGAGCTAGGGCTGCACAATAGATTGAAGTAAGTTACGAAAAGTTTTAGGGTGAAGCAGAAAGCTTTCTTTTCCTCAGAAGAATATGAAAGGTATGTTGGTTATGTCATTTCCAGTTTTTAAATATATAAAGATAAATAAAAATCATTGAAATTGATTTTACACTCTTATTGCGCAGCCCTAATAAGAGCTTTTATTATGTGAATCAGGACTCTTAAATCATTTTGCTCACACTTCCTTTCTAGCATGTAATACTATGTGACATTATTTGGACTAACTATTTACCTACAACCTTGGGTTCATTAATTGGGTGGGGTTGGGAGGTGGAGGACGGGTGTTTAGGGTCGGCGCACAGCCTATTGGTACATACTACAAGGAGAGGCTCACAGACAAGCTACAGGCCCCAAGTAGCCCTTTGTATGTTGATGAGGTGAACAGAAATCAAAACTTACTGTGCAAGACACCTGCAGTGAAAATTAAAGTAAGTCATAAAAAGGAGAAACAAAACACAAATGAGAATCAGATGGGTGACCGATTTACTATGAAAGTCATAAGTAGATGCGTTGAAGGTCTGAGTATGAGTAGACATGAGGGAAACTTGGCGTTCATCCTAATCCTCTGATTCAGTCTAGTGCATCATTCATGATTCATTACTTATTTAAAGCTCATGATTAATGAAGAAAATCTAGGCATTCATGAGTTTAAAAACGTACCTTTTTAAAGTGTTTTAATGTTTAGAGTTTAAATTTCTGAGCTAATCTCAGTTGGCAGCTGGTTTTAATTGCTGTATATTATGATGACTCTTTCTGTAGCACTTTGAGATTTTCTTTAAAATGTAAAGTGCTTTATAAATAAAATGTATTATTATTATTTATTATTATATGACGGCGTTATCTTGGAGTGTGAACACTGCCAAGGGTCGTGACCCAAGTTAGTTTATCGTTTATTAGTTAGTCAATAGTTTATTAGTTTAAGGAACTAAATTTTGAAGAAGTTTGAAGAACTACTATGTGGTGATGTATTTGAGGTGCTTGACGTGCCGAACGTAGAGAGACAGTATTTCAATGCAAAACATTGAGCCTATAATTAGAAAGTAGCGCTACACTATTGGGTAATGGGGATATCTCAATCATCACATTACCCAATTTATTCCACAGTGTTTAGTATTTTGCTGTCACATCGCATTCAAGCGTGGGTTATTTATAATAAATTGTTCCATAAAAGTGCTTCAAACAAGTACAACTATGGGCAAAGATAAAGGTTTCAACTGGACAACCATTAGCTGTGCAGCCACTGTATTATCATCATTCTGTTCGCATTTCTTAAGCAAAAAGTAGTGAGGTAGAGCTATTCACCATTACCAGCAACAGACTAATACACTAAATGATGTATAGAAAATGCTAATGGGGAAAACTAAGAGGTTTGGGTAAACGTTAAGACAGAGCTAATGTAACCAAATTCAGACTGGAACTTAGACTGTCCCAGCATCACCTGTGTCAGATATTGACCAGGCCAATCGCAAATCATTCTGAAGAAAATGGCAGAAAAGGAGAAATTCAAAAGTCCAATATTCTTTTGCAGTCCATAGCCACAGAAGCTACAGCCATTAGTAAGAAACTAGTTCTAGCACTGGGTTGACAAGAGCTTTAAGATGACTAAAGGCTAATTCACACCAGACCAGCTAATTCACGTTAAACAAAGTTGCGTCATCGGCGTGTCAAACTCGCGCCTGTCCTTGTTTTATGTTGTGTCTTTTTTTTTTTTACCCCTCTTGCTCATGTACATGAAGCATAGACTCCATAGATCTCCACTGGAATCAAAAAACCACACTTTCTGTACACTGAACTTTATTTCAAATCGCAACCTTTAGTTGCATAGCAATAGTGTGTGCACACTATCATACGCATTTTGCACCTACACGGGCAAACAAGTATATCGGTTACTCCCTGTCCCGTGCCACGTTTTAGATGAACGGCTTTGTAATTACAGCTAGCAGATTGATACAGACAGAAAAGCCTTAGTAGTAAAGCCTCATGAGCAAATAAGACTTAGCAATTCGTGGTCTCTTTCTTTTGGTCTCCTTCACCTACTATGGAAATGCGTGCGCACCACAGTGAACTGGTTAGCCATGCTGAGAAAAACAAGACCAATGCCTGGAATGTTTGGACTAGTTTTAAGTCTTTTTGTGCTGGAAATATTACTAAGACTTGGCAAGTCTGAGACCTTGGGACCCTAAACACTTTAAATACATCAAATGAAATTTCATTGTGTGTCCTCTGTTGAGTTACATGCTACGTCTCAATTCGCCTACTATCCGTCCTAAATAGTATCCGAGATTAAAATTAGTGTGTCCCAAATTATAGTATAGTGAAAGGAGTATCCCAAAAGGTACCCGGATGGTCTACTATTTCTGGTAGATTTTCAAAGTGTGGATCTGTGGACACTTTTTCTCCTTGCACGAGGGAGGAGGAGTTTGAATGACCGTTTGCTTCGCTGAATTCAAGGACGCATTTTAGAGAGGTGTATATGAAATGTGGAAAAAAAAATTAGTCAAGAGAATGTTAAATGACATTGTACAAATTATATAAGAAATAATGAGTGAAGGAAAGCTGAAAGGCAACGAGGAGTTTGTTTACAGTGACAGTGTGCGTAACTAGACAACAACGTTCTCCGTTACGTGATGTGTTGGTATGTCACAGTACTTGCATACTGTTTTGCGACACACTCAAAAGTATGTACATTTTCCTTCAAAATAAAAGGTGTACATACTTTTAGTGTGTAGTATAAGTAGGCGAATTAAGATGCAGCAACAAACTGAGGAACATTTACAGGAAACTGAGGGGGTAATGAGGGACAGGTGAGGTGAGTGAGGGCCTGGACGAGGGGGCCATGGCTGTCGATAGGGGACTCTCTCAAACAAAGCTTATTCATTTAATTAAACATTAAACAGTTAATATCTCTATCAAAATAAATCACCTGAAATGTAAAATCACTTATTCATAACTGATAATAAAAAATGAGGTGCACTGCTCTTTCTCCTTCCAGGAGCTCGGAAACGCAACTGAGATGCGTGTGAAGTTACTACGACATTCTTGATGCGATGTTTCCAATGTGAATTCTGGGTAAAATTAGAACATGCAGGGTTGCCAGTCTATCAGTCTATCAGTCTATCTATCTATCTATCTATCTACTTAAACACATTAAACAATTTAAAATTGGCTATTTTAAAAAATTAATTAATGCAGCCACCAAGATCTTGTTTTAAACCAAATAATACGAATTAAATCTAAACAAAATCTTCAACCATAGGCTATGGTAAACAAAGAGAAACAAAGAGAAAGTGAAAACAGTTTATCTACAATATCCACACCTATTTCTGTTGTAAGAGACACTACAAAGTTTGAAAGAGTGGGGGAAAAGGGATGATGAAAAGGCAAATCAGAAATGCGTGCACACCACAGTGAACAGGTTTCCAATGCTGAGAAAAANTCTTTTTGTGCTGGAAATATTACTAAGACTTGGCAAATCTGAGAGCCTGAGACCCTAAACACTTTAAATACATCAAATGAAATTTCATTTTGGGTCCTCTGTTGACTTCATTATAATTTGTGAAATCTTGACTTTGTTCAAATGCTGTTTTTAACTAATCCTGTAAGCAGTGTACTAAAAATTCTTAGTTGGCTTAATAGTTTCCAATAACCATTTACCAGTTCGTATCTAACTGATTTAATGGTTAATGAAAACCATAGTGCTATTAGAAAGTGTTTTTTTTCCCCGATAGATTGATAGCAAGTTGTACACCATCCTCTGAGACATTCTAAAAAGCTTAACGTGAAAAACGCTTAACGTGGCTTAATGAATTAAAACAGCAAGCAGGGAAAACCATTTTTCTCTCACATTTCTCATCATAAACACTAACTACTGCTAAGTCAACAGTACCATAATCCAAGTGGAAAGACAATATTTCTACGTTAAGCGTTTTCTCCCCATAGTAAACCGTTATAAAGAAAACACTTAACGTGACTTAATGCATTAAGAAAGTGATATTAAAAGACCAAATTCAGTATACATCTCACTGATGAGGCATACTATATCCAGGTAAGCAGATGCTCCCGGAATCTGAACACAACACACCTCAAGAGCAAACAAGTCTTAGCAATGCGAGGGCGCCTTCTTTTGGTTTTTGGCTGCCAAAGAACAAATACGTTTAAGTAGCTGTGCACCTGCTATGGTGGAGTATGGAGCAGATTTCCTCATCATGTTCTTATATTATATTACATAATCCTGTGCAGCAGTGTGAGTTACATGCTACGTCTCAATTCACCTAATATCCATCCTAAATAGTATCCGAAATTAGAATCAAAGTGTCCCAAATAGCAGTATGTTGAAATGAGTATCCCGAAAGGTACCCGGATGGTCTACAGTTTTTCCCGTAGTGTGGATCCATGGACACTTTTTCAGCTAATGCTTCCCAAAACTCTTAACGCGCTAAATTACACATTAAGCGTATTCTTTATAACGGGTTTCTACAGAGGAGTAAATGCTTAACGTGAAACTTCTGGCCTCATCTGCTTGTCTGTACATAGTATGTTTTATTAATAAAATGTATACTGAATTTGGTCTTTTAATATCACTGTCTTAAGACATTAAGCCATGTTAAATTACAACTTGGTTTAGTATGGTTGATAAAACACACTTCAGGTAAAAATATCGTTTTTCCATTTGGATAACAGTACTGCTGTCTTAGCAGTAGTGTTAATGAAAAGAGAAATGAGAGGGAAAAGTGTTTTTTCCCTGCTTGTTGTTGTTTTAGTGCATTACGCCATGTTAAGTTTTAGAGCGTCTTCATCCTCCGCCATTTTGGCAGGTGCTGAGTCGTGACGTAAGCAACCGCCACTTCAAAACAGTCAGGGAGTCCAACAGGAGGGATTTAAAAACAGTATTAAACAAAGGAGAATATCATTTTAGGCTATAAAATTCACTGAATAGTCAATATGGGAGAATCCCTAACGACATTTCTGAATATTTTCGTTGACTGAAAAGCAATGAGAAAGCTTCCTGGGATAGTCAGGCAATTCTAGTTTATTTGTATTGATTTCAACAATGGAGAAGCGCGTGATCACTGATTTTGTATCATGTCCGTGCAAACACAACGTTATTCTCCTGCAGTCCATTTAAAAATCATTCGTCCCACAAACATCATTCAAAAATCAGTGACTCAAAAAAATGACTTAATTGCACAGAAACGTAAATCCAAATGGACCGAAGTGCACCAATGAGCCTCCAAAAATTAGCAATATATTAAAAACAAGCGCACTGGGACATGTCCAAATTCAAAACACACTATGTAGGCTATGTCGAGGGTAAAAATACTTCAAGTTCGAGCTTTAAAAAATCGCTTTTTAAAGGCTTTTAAGACTTAATTCCAGACATGGAGGAGGAAAAGCGACCATCTTGGAAAACACAACCGAGCTCTTCCATGCTTAGCCTACATTCACCTTGAAAAATACCCCATCCGTCACAAACACATCTCAACTACGGGGAAGTAGTCTTGCCAAAAAGTTACTCTGTGAAAAAAAAAATATTCTGATATCGAAAAACAAAACCAAAAAAGAAAAAAAAGTCGCCATGTCAAAGCAATTCTTTCGCAGGCTGTTCTACATCTGCATCACAAAATGTACGCCACCAAACCCTCAGAGTCTCACCAGGCAGAAAAATGCTCCAAATTAAAAAAAATTAAAAATATGCTCCAAAGATAAGTTCATAGTCAGCCAAAAAAATAAAAAAAATCAAAAAATCTCTCGAATCAAAATACTCACCGGGAGCTTAAGATTAAAAATGATTAAAATTCGACGCAGTACTGTTTGAAGACAGAGTGGAGTGTCTGCTCGCTCACACTGCAACAACAGGCGAGGGCACGAAATGGCGCCGTGCGCATGCGCAAACTCCAAGTGCAGTTAGACTGTGCAGCCTCCAGGGGGCGCAGTGAGTTTTCCCTTAACTGCATGGAAAACATATACGGTACTATCTATTAATCTGATCTGATTAATCTGATACTAGC
Organism: Pangasius macronema; assembly: GCA_037577455.1. Classification (NCBI taxonomy): domain Eukaryota; kingdom Metazoa; phylum Chordata; class Actinopteri; order Siluriformes; family Pangasiidae; genus Pangasius; species Pangasius macronema. Next base: position 6,322,132 of record CM074972.1, read on the forward strand.
GTCACTCTTGTCAGATAAAGCCTATATGATTCCAATAGAAAACTTGTACAAGCTCCTAATGAGAATATTTGGCGTCGTGGTTAGCACTGTTGCCTCGCACATCTGGGGTTGGGGGCTTGATTCTCACCTCCACCCTGTGTGCTGGAGTTGGCATGTTCTCCCTGTGCTTTGGGGGTTTCCTCTTTGTACTCCGGTTTCCTCCCCCAGTCCAAGGACATGTATTGTAGGCTGATTGGCATCTCTAAATTGTGTGTGTGTGTGTGTGCACGATTGTGCCCTGTGATGGGCTGGCACCCCAACCACGGTGTCCCCTACCTTGTGGCTTGAGTTCGGTGTAGGATGAGTTGTACAAAAAAAAAATGGATGGATCATAAATCCAAAAACACGCAGGATCACATTTTCTATGATATTACCCTCAAAAGTGGACAGTTATGGATGAAGTCAGCAGTCAGTACTCCTGTGCAGTTGAAAAAAGACTCTCACTAATCTCTTCGCTGTCCCTCTTGTTTAGCTAGTTCACTAGCTACTGTCAAGACTGTTTAGATAGTGGTGTATCTCAGAACTTAATGGTTATTGTGTAAACGAGTCCAGCGCATATCAATATGACTTGCTGTTTCACGTCAACAGGCATCAACTGAGACACGCCTCTGCTTTACTTAAACTCCTCCCCCTGTATGTAACTCTTGGACAACTTCTGAATAGTGCTTAAGTCTGTAGTTGTGTCTGAGGTCTCCATGCCAATGTGCACATGGTTACGTATGAGATATTTTTGATCTGCAGTTAATATCAGTTCAACATTGGCCATGTTTGATCACTGCTGTTAGCATGCAGCCGTCCCGTCCACCGATACACACTATGCGGTTCTTGGGGAAAAATTCTGTTTTTTCCTTCTGCCTGCTAGGATTTTAGCACCTCTGCTAATATTGGGATGTGATGACATTTTACTCATTTACTGAGCTGGCATATGATGTAGGCGTCCAAAGTTTCCTGCCAATTTCAACTCAACACCCCTGACACCATGATGACTGTGAATCACTATTACAGGATTGTCAGGGCAACTCATAACATTCGTGAACTTCATATTAAAGAGTATGTCATGTCCCCTGACTGAGTAATCATATTTTTGTTGTTGTTGTGTAAAAAAAAAAACCCTGTGCACTGCAACTTCAAATAAATCTATTCATCAGCGTTCAAGTTCATACGAATTAATTCTAAATAAAATCTTCAACCATAGGCTATGGCAAGCAAAGAGAAACAAAGAGAAAATGAAAACAGTTTATCTACAATATCCACACCTATTTCTGTTGTAAGATACACTACAAAGTTTGAAAGAGTGGGGAAAAGGGATGATGAAAAGGCAAATCAGAAATGCGTGCACACCACAGTGAACAGGTTTCCAATGCTGAGAAAAACAAGACCAATGCATGGAATGTTTGTGTAAATGAAATGTCAGTTATGGTGTACAAAATTGCAAACGCAAACATCATTATTGAGTTGAACGTTTATCGCAAGCCAAAGAAATTGCATTTATGTATTATAAATCAAAATTCAAATCTAGAAATATTATATTTTCATTTGAATTTTGAATCCAAAATGTTTGCAAGTGTCTGTATTCTGATCAAACTGAAGATGCAAGACAGTTTACTGATGAAAACAGATTTATTCATATTTGAGCAGATACATAAAAGAGGAATAAAAAAAAGTAACTTCACTGCGAATGAAGGAATGGTTCAATTTCTCAACAGGTTTGTTTTAACCGTTGTGTATTTAACTAGTTTGAAGTTCATTAGATAACATAGATACTAGCTGTGTGTTATCAGAAGCATGTTGAACAGTTTCTTTTACCACTTCATTCTTCGCGGAAAGCAACCTAAAAAAAAAAAAAGTAAGCGTTTGTAATTTTTTTTTCCCTGATGGCACTGGATAAACAGAAATGAGTGACCTTCTTGCATAGGTGTGTGTAGATAATACCTCTGGTGTTCGGTGTCCTGCTGCGGTGACGTGGTAGACTGAGGTCAAAACAAGAGGGTGATGTGGGTGTGTTCAGCACCTCCTCTAGCATTGACTGCTCCATGCAATCCTAAAGTGAGAGAGAGAGAGAGAGAGAGTTGTTCCCTATACGAAAGACTTCAGTTGAAAGTTTCCATCTTCGAAATGAAATCTAAATATCATTAGCTTAAATTCGACTCGTTACCACAAATAACAAGTATGAGAATAAACTGGATACCTTCTTGTGCATGTGCACATGCCATCCAGCAAAGTCAAGCAGTGATGTATAGTGCATTGTTTCCAATAATACCGCTGTCATACAAGCTGTTTTTCCCTGGAACATTCTTGCCAGGTTAGTGCCAGTTCTAAATAACAAGAAACCCCAGTGGCTTTCTGTGGTTCATACATCCATAACTAGAGTTCGAGCATTTCACCGCTCCTAGCCACCCGGCTGTCTTGAAGAACAGGAGAAATGACCATTGCACCCACAGCACTGTATAGTAACTGAAAAGCCTATATAGCTATAAACTAATTTAAATGTAGAGAAGAGGAACTTTACATTGTTCTCCGTGTGTGCGGCCATGTTGATATGATGTCACTCCATAAGCAGTGAAGGAACTGGTAGTTGAGAAGACTATGGCAAGTTGGTTAGGTATAATTGCAAGCTGAGCGGGTGTGTTCAGTGACGTTTACCGGTTGTAGGCGAGGAATTACAAGATGCAACTTCGCCTCGAATACATAATTAATGACGTCAACAAAGTGAGATTACAAAAGGGAAAGATGGCTTGTATGGCAGCAATATTGCAAGTACTGCATCATACGTCACTATCTGACTTTGTTGAAAGGTCACGGCTTGCTGGCGCACAAGGACAAGAAGGTATTCTCATTGCCTCTGAGCGTCAGGAGGGATAAAACAGAACTCCTTCTCACTGGAGCTGGGCTTTCTATAGCCTTAGCTTTGGCTGTAGAAGTGGACGTTCTTCGTGTTCTTTCTTCCTCCTTCTCTCTCTCCTCCCGTTCTCGTTCCCTCTCTCTCTGCTGAAGAATGGAATGATGAGCAGCTCTATACTCCAAGGCAAAGTCGCTGACGGTTTTGCAGAACGCATCCGCACTCATCTCCCTCACCATGGAGCGTGTGTAGCCCAGGTACAAGAGGAAGGAGTGAAATCTGATAGATAGATAGACAGATAGATAGAGAGAGAGAGAGAGAGAGAGAGAGAGACTGATTTTAGCAACAGATGTCCCATGGACCCTGTTTTATTTTGACCTTATACATTATAGTTGTACAACTGATTTATTTCAAAATACCCAATATATGTCTTCATCGTAATTATTATTATGAAAAGACACAAACACACACATGTGTAGTTGGGGATATCTTCATAGCAGGTGGGAAAGCACATTTTTTCACATTTTTAATTAATATGATTTTTTTTAAAATAATGATTTCTTAAATTATGTAAAGCAATGGAGCCAAATTTAAAAAGAAAATAATGTCTGAAAAATTATTTTTGTATCTTTACGGCTACCTGTTGATGACCCGCCGATGGACAGCTCTAAGCACCTTCAGCCTTTCATTGCACTCCTTCAGGAATTGTGGCAATCTCTGGTAGAGGCATGCCTCGCTAATGCCTCTCTGCTCGTCCCCTTCTCCTCGTCCTGCTCCCTTCTTCATGCCTTCTTTATTCAGCAGATGCAGCTGCTCCCATGATGCTTTGCAAAGGGACTCCAGTGCAGAGAGACTGGACTGAACTTGCAAGTAATCACACTAACAGACCAAAGTATGCTAATTATTTATAGTAATGATATTAATTTGGTATAATAATCATTAGGTGCTTACTGTAGGTATAACATGCATAAAGTGTCATCAATTTGTGGTATATTTATTATGTATGTTTATTCAATTTGTGTCTTAATGCTTCCTGTACATACAAGTGAACTACAGCTGAAGCATCCATGTATAAATGGATAATTATACATAGATACATATATGCATGCAAAGCTACATAGCATAGAACAGAAATATTAAAATATGAGTTAGGACAATTTGATTCTTTTAACACAACTGCCAGTTTTCTATTTCTCTACAGGATAAGGTTGTGTGACATGGCATCGAAACGCACACGCATATACTGTACGCACACACACTCTACCTTACTGGCCCGGGTGACGGCAGTGATGTCAGAGTACAGGTCCGAGGATTGTGGGTAAAGCTGGAGGAGTAACACACACACGTGGTGTAGCAGAGGCTGCCGGCTATGTGTGTCCCTTACCTGCGAGAGCTTCCCCAGGTAGCTCAATTCAAACCCTCGAGCCTGAAGATGCAGAATATTTAAATGACACAAGGGCATAATGGAATCCCAAGGTGTATCTTGAACATGTGTGTGTGTGTGTGTGTGTGTGTGTGTGTGTGTGTGTGTGTGTGTGTGTGTGTGTGATACAAGAGCTTTAGAGTAATTTAACATACACTGCTAGTCAAGGGTTTTTGAACACCGTACACATTTTGAACATTTTGCGTAAATGACCTCATTTTAAATAATGTAACCAGGCAATATAAGTATAAGTGAATCAAGAAATGTTCAGCGAACTGAGTAATGTTAGAAATTAACATTAGCAGTGTCTATGAGTTTATATGAGTCTATGAGCTTAACGGGTTTACCCTCCAAGTGCACCTGCCTTTAATAAAGCACTAATTAATGTTTCATTCGGATCTGAGAGTGAGCAGTTTGTCATGGATTCCCCCTTCACATCACGGTACCCTTTTTTTTTTTTTATTTCTACTATGTGCTGCATCCCAATTTACCTACTATCTGTCCTAAATAGTATCCGAGATTAGAATTAGTGTGTCCCAAATCATAGTATATTGAAAGGAGTATCCCAAAGGTTCCAGGATGGTCTACTATTTATGGTAGATTTTCGAAGTGTGGATCCAGCTAAAATTGCCCATAACTCCTTGTGTGAGGGAAGAGGAGTTTAGTGACTGTTTGCTTCGCTGGATTCAAGGATGCATTTTAGAGAGAGGTGTAAATGAAATGTGAAAAATCTAATCAAGGGAATGCTAAATTAAATGATATAGTGTAAATTATATAAGAATAATGAATGAAGAAAAGCTGAAAGGCAACGAGGAGTTTGTTTACGGTGACACTGTGCGTAACTAGACAGCAACATTCTCTTCTGTTACGTGATGTGTTAGTATGTCGAAGTACTTGCATACTGTTTTGCTACACACTCAAAAGTATGTACTTTTTCTTCAAAAAAATAGTAAATACTTTTAGTGCATAGTATAAGTAGGCGAATCAGGATGCAGCAACGGTCCTGGCTCTGCCCCTCATCCTGTCATTGGTCTGTTACCCATTGTGTTCACCTGTTTTAGTTTAGCCCCGTTAAGTTTGTCTATTTGTACCCTGATTTTATCTTTTTTTTTTTGCAAAGTTTTATTGTGCTTTTTGTGTCATTAGGCCCAAGCTTTATTTTCCGAATTTTCCATGCTTGGACCCTTGCCTGTGTTACTGTTTATGATTATAGATATTCCTATGATGAATAACTATGTCTGCCGGAGTTTTAACCCTGACAATGGAATTTTATGATGTTTCTTGGTTTGCCTTTAATAAAACACCCCCGAGCACCCAGACTTCCTGCCTCACCTCACCACATTACATGGTTAATGACACAGTTCCCCCCAGTTCCAAAAGTGTACAAGTATGAGGATATGTTTTTGATAGACACTACCAAGCACTGGATAAGCACATCTTCCGAATTGCTGAAAATGTATATGTATGATTTGGGTTTCCATATTTAATTGCTATTCTGCATCATTTCATTTGGTCTGTGCCAATAATAATAATAATAATAAATAATAATAATAATAATAATAATAATAATAATAATAAATTGTAATAAAACCTAAGAAACATTTGACTGGCAATATAAATATTTAAAAGATAATAATAATATCTCACCTTGCAGCCATTAAGACAGTTACCAATGGCGAGTACGGTTGCAAGTATACAATGGAACGTCTGATTTGTTGCCAGTTGCTCCATTGCAAGCTTGAGATGAAAGAGAGGCTCTGCAATTTCCTGTTTACAAGAACAGTCAAGTAAAGCATGAAACAATTTTGCATTAAAACAAACCCTGATAGCAGCCACACTTTATAAACAAGAAATGGTAAGTAGGAAAACCATAAAGACTTTTGTATTTTAGACATGTAAGTTTTAAACTAAGCCCTGTGGAAACTGTAATCAGAGACTGTAATCAGAGAAAACTGTAATCCTATTTTATACAAAAGTAAACTATTTTTTGCACAGCATATAATAACACCAGAGCACTCACATACTAATGAATAATATACGTTAATTAAGTTATTGTTTTTATGCAGTGTATCACAAAGGGCCAATGTAGGTACCTTTCAAATAAAGTCCTAAAACTCAAGATAGTAAGTTGCATATTCAGTAACACATATGACATGGTTATGTTTTATGATATAGGGTAACCCTACATTTTAAATTGTTCATCATACATCCAAGCCTAGACCATTTAGTAGGAAAAGCTATTTACCGTACTACTCTGTATAAAAAATGCAGCAGTCGTCTTTTAGATGTGACCTGTGGACACTAATTACCCATATAACTGGGGTTCTATGAAACCCGTATAACCTTCAAGGGGCAGCACATGATGCCTGAATAAACTCTTCTGCGCAAATCCCACTGTCATACAATCATTCAACAATCCTTGTCTAGAACCTTCTCGCCAACACTGATGCAGGTTCCAAATAACAAGGAACCTTGTTTATACAGGGTAAATAGAAAAGTCTGGATTTTGCCACATGGGAACTCCATCTAGGAATGAACACATTCAAGGCAAATTATCTCCAGATCATGCAACTCCCCAACACTGTTAGCTGTGATTGCTAGCAGGAAGGTAGTTTTCAAACAGATCCATTTCAAGTCAACTTAAAGCATAGGAGGATCTTTAAGAGACTCCAACTGAAGAGGGAGGTCCCATGCAGAGATCCTAGAGGACCATGATGGATTTAGATGGCACCAGTAAAAAGGCAGTAATAACCCTGTGGAATCTCAGAGTGATGCCATCCATGTTGCTGTCATAGCTGCAAAATAAATCTTCAGGGTATTTGCTGCTGTTCAGCAATCTCTGAAAAATGGGCAAGATAATAGAAGATGGATGATGCAAAGGGTCTAGCCGATAAAATTAACACATTTTTTCAGAACAATTTCCTCTTAAAGGGATGCATGGCCTGTGTACTATGGCCTCTTGCATTCAGAGGTGTTTGCTAGATCACATTCCTCTGTTGATGATCCAGTCTTAAGAACAAATCTAGCAGTGGTTGGTGATACCAAATCTCCTCGTCCATCTGGGACAGCAGATCCGCTGCCACTTAGTAAGCTATGTAATAACGACAGTATTCAGAGTTGAGTTAAGCAGTAGTCTAGGCATTATTGGAAATAAAACACCCATCTTGGACACCTCTACTAAAGTAAAATCTGGCAACCTTGGAGACATGAACTACAGCCAAATAATTTGCATGATCTGAACAGTGAGCCTAGAAAATCAGTCTAAGCAGGTGCGTAACCCGAGTCTGAATATGTGTAACTTTCCATGCATAAATATTGATGTAACTTTTGGACTTAAGTTGCTGACTCTGAATATGGCCCTAAGTGTGTAATCATCAGAGAAGTATTCAACTTGGCAGAATGCCTAGAGATGTATATCTCATGTACAAAACTTCTTCTTCTTCTTTCGGCTTTTCCCTTCAGGGGTCGCCACAGCGAATCATCACTCTCCACCTATCCCTATCTTCTGCATCCTATCTCATGTACAAAACAGCGAGTGTTAAATGCAGAGCACAGAAGAACAAGATCATAACACAACTAAAGACTAAAATAATAAAGATTAAAATAATGCTCATAAAATAAGAAAAGTAAGATGTAGAATAGAAATAACGAATACTGCATAATATGTCAGTATGTGACCTTTGTTGGAATATCTCAGTGTATTTTGCGATAGAAGAGGTGAAAGAGAAAGAGAGAACCCGTAGATTGCAAATCTTCCATTTTGTGACTGAATTACTAATATTTGATAACAATATCAAATGGTAAATAGCACTGTTTCACACAAATGTTAGTTAAGGTTTTGTTCCAATGACCAGAAGGTTTTAAGTTCAGATACGAGGAGAGCCACTTTTGAGGGTGCCTTCACAACTACATACTATGACTGTGGTCTTACTTGTAAATTGCTTTGGATAAAAGTATCAACCAAAAGAATAAACGGAAATGGGACTCTCGCGGGAGGGGACTCTCACTGGGGGGGGACACGGTGGCTGCATGTTTAGCGCTGTTGCCTCACATCTTCGGGGTTAGGGGTTCGATTCCTGCCTCTGGACTGTGTGTGAGGAGTTTGCGTGCTCTCCCCGTGCTTCGGAGGTTTCCTCCAGGTACTCCGGTTTCCAAGCCCAGTACAAAGACATGCATTGTAGGCCGACTAGCATTTCCAAATTCCCTGTAGTGTGTGAGTGTGTGTGTGAGATGGTGCCCTGTGATGGGTTGCACCCTTTCCAGGATGTCCCCTGCCTTGTGCCCTGTGTCCCCTGGGATAGGCTCCAGGCTACCCTGTGACTCTGTGTAGGATAAGTGGTATAGAAAATAGATGGATGGATGGATGGAAATCTCACCTTCTCCAGCGCATCGTAGTCTAGTGCAAAAGCCCAGAGTTGAAGCCTGGAGCTCAGGTGTGTGACGTTGCCCAGGGTGAGGAGACATTGCTCAGCAACAGACAGAGGACAATGTGGTGCCTGAGCTTTTGCCTCCTTAATCAATTTCAGCTCTTCCTCAGATGGGACCAGAGACTGAAGCCTCTGTATAAAAAATGATTAACATCTACATGAAACTGTCACTAATTGGGAGACACAGAAAATGTCACCATCCTTGTGCTTTAAAACATCAATACTATCATTAGTAATTCAAATCTCTTCATGTATTAGTAGAAGTTACTACCACATCTACTGAAAGGTTTAAGGTAGAATTTGTGTAAAGGTCATAATTCCTACATTGAGATACACAGAAAATGTCAACTTCTGTCATAATATGCTTTAAAACATTATCATTGTGCAATGCAGAAGCCTCATTTACCTTATGAGAATTGGAAAATTGATGGAAAAAACAGGTCTTGATCTATTAATTAGCCAATAGCTTTCTGTTTTTCCTGTGTGAAAATGTGCCTCTGTTGAAACCTTGAATCTGAGGTCCAAGTAGTTGATTTATTCTACATTGAAGTACAGTGAAAGGTCACTAAAGCTAGCAACATAGGTCAGATAATTCAAACGATCACAAAACCCTTTCCCATCTTTGTTTTAAAAATGTGTATCTGTGAAAACTTTAGATATGGAATTTCAATAGAACATCAGATTCAATGTTGAGGTACAAGGAAAAAGCCACCTTCCATCATTATTCATAATGTTACTACAAGGCATCGCTATGGAATTCAGGTAACAATTAGTGAATAATTTTCAAGTATCTTTTCCAAATATCTTTCTGTTCCAAATATCTCCAATGAAAGTGTGATGCTGGTGGTCATAGAACAGTTTCTTGCGCTTGGTGAAATGGTGGATCTGTCATTTGGATGTAGCTTATGGATATTTATGGCTCTTATGGATATTTATGATTTCAGACAGTGAAGCATTAGGGATCCTACCTGTACATCCTCCCTGTCCAGAACACTGGAGTCCATGCTGTAGATAGCTGGAGGGAGCAAGTGGGGAGGAGGCAAGCTGCTCAGGGCTATAGTAATGATGTTACTCCGTTTCACACCCAATACAGACACACACAGCTGATTCTGCCAGACAGAGTGAAAAACATTGACAGAGAGATTTATTCAGGCGTAATTAAGTAGACAATAGTGCTGCTCACCACTTAGTACTTGGATGATTGTTAGCAATGTGATTGTTACATGCATAAACAAGTTTTCCTTATCTTCATATTCTTTAACAATAGAGAATGGTGCTCACCCGTGTTCCACCCTTCAGAGCAGAAAGAGCCTTATTACCGCTGCTCTTGCTTTCAAATAGATATTCTAGTCTGTTGGTGTCCAGATGGACCGGTTCCAAAGCAGCCCAAATGGACTGTGACCCAAAACGGCTGACTCTCGGGAGGGGCTGCAAACTCAACAACTCCTTCCAGTGGAGCCTCAGAGTTCGACGGCCTGATCCTGAAGCTACGGGACTAACCTGAGGAGAAAGAAGAAGAGGAGGAGGAGGAGGAGCCAATGGTGGAGCTGGTGGAGGTACTGGAGGATTCAAATGGTTGCTTTGGAAAGGGTCATCATCAGCAATGCCCAGGTCCAGATCTTCTTCATCCCACAAGTCAGAGAAATCTAAAGTGTTGAGCTGCAGTCGAGGGTTGTGGTTGACAAAAGAAGGCCAGGGTTGCTCAGAATTGGCGTATTCAAACTGTTTCATTGGTGCTTTTTGGCAAGGTTACTATGAACAATTCAGTAGAAGCCAGATTTGCTTTCAGTCTTTTTTTTTTTTTAGATTAATTCAGATTCCAGAGGTGTAAACATTTCTTTTCTCAACTTTCATGGTTTGAAGTTTTCAAAAGCTACTTTTAACTATGCTGCAACTATGCCTTCAATTTGAGACTCTTCATCTTGAGACATCTTCCAAATGAGTTTCACACATTAGATTAATTTTTCTAGACACCATCCAAAACTCACTTTAAAGCATTCAATTAACCATCCGAACCTTCAACCTGAACCAGTTTCTGGAAGTTTCTGGAAAAATCTTGATCCAAACACAATGTTCCACGAATCAAATCAGCTTACTCAGATGTCCAGTCCAGACTGTTTTTAGCGGCAAGAATCATCTTCTTGTATTAGGTCCTTTCTTAAATGTTCTCCAGGCTGTTGCGTAGCTTTGTACCTCTTAGCTAAGCCTCAGTCACCGGCATGTGTGTCCTCCTCTCTTCAGTAGCTGTGTTTGAGTAGCTTTCTAAACCAACAGTCTATGTGGGCATCAGTCTGTGTTTATTTGAGTTGCGCCCTTTTCCTTAATTTCCTTATCACACCAGCATCTCCTGTTTATATTGCTCCCTGAGTATACACAACTGTGCTATCGTATTCTGTACATCTCCACCCTTTTTCTCACCCATATCAAGATCCTCCATTTCTCTTTCTGTTCATGTTCTTTTTTTTTTTTTTTTTTTTTTAATTCAGGCCATAGCTCCAATAATATATTTGGTTTTGTATTCCACAGCATTAATAACACAAGCCTCTGAGCTGGTACAAGCCTTCCCTTTTGCAGTGAGAGCATAATTTAGAAGTTTAAATGTAAGTCAAGTTAGTTTCATCAAACTACACTGCTCCGGGTGTGTGTTCACGGGTGTGTGTGTTCACTACTGTGTGTGTGCACTTGGATGGGTTAAATGCTGAGTATAGGTCACCATACTTGGCCACAAAGTCACTTCACTTCACTTCACTAAACTAAAAACTCAAGCTAAACTGCATGCATATGTGATGCAAATGTGCCAACCACTAAGCCCGAACAAAGCTATTCATGTGTCAGTGTTGTTTGCGTGACGCACAAGTCGCACAAACTAGTAGGTTCTATGCTATGTCACAGAGACCCTGTGTAATCAGCTGACTGAGTCTAATAGGCTTATAATCTGCAAATCTCACTCAAATGGAAAATACACCTGGGACCAGAATGTAAAAGCAATTCCTTCAGCAATTAAGCCATACATATTAGAAAAGTTTAAAATATAGCTACATCTAAGTGATTGAATTTTATAGTTGTAGTCAGTGGCCAGCTTATAATATTTTCAGCTTGGATTATGGGTTTTATGACAATGGGTTATCAATTTGTTTTTTTATTATTTTTTTTACATTTGAAATTATAAGCACTTTAGATTTTCTATACACTTAAAACTTGGATTTTACACTAAACACAAAAAAGACAGTGTTCATTTTTACATTCTATGATACGTTTTATAAAATTGTGCAGCAAAAACCACATAAAACAGTTAGAGAGTTAGTCAGCTAGCTAGCATAACAATAATAAATGCTACATAGTATAGTCAGATATTAAGGCAATCTTCCAATATTATAAAAACAAAATAAATTCTTTATATTTATTGTTCACAAATTTATCAAGTAATTTGTTCGGTATAACTGTACATATATGGAATAAGTGTATAGGTCATGTAATGTATGTACTGAAAGAGATACTGAAAGTTATTATGTTGAACTTGCTACAGTGAGGAATGGATTTCTCATTCTGAAGGTATCTTCATTTCCGATTCCTATCTCATGTATCTGATGATTTTTAAAACATATTCTATGTTATATATTCGATTTTAGCCACTTAGTCACTGCTTTACAAGTGCCTTTTCATGTGGCTCTGAAAGACCTTCACATTTACTTGAAAACCCATGGGAGGTGATAGAAATCGCTCATACAGATCTGCCCTGTAATTACACATAATGACGCATGATTATCCAGTGGCACCAGCTTCAGTGTCTACAGCAAGAGGTGAAATGGAAGCTACATCCAAGAAGCCCCTTCCTCTGATAGACAGGACAAGAAATGTCCCCCAATCCCCTGAAATGACCATGTTTTACAACCGTGAGCAGAAAAGCATCTCAGAAGTCACAACATGCCAAATCTGGGGTACAGCAGAAGAAGACCACATCAGGTTCCAGTCCTGTCGACCAAGAACAGGAATCTAAGGCTACAGTAGGCACAGTAGGTTCAGCAAAACTGGACAGGTGAAGATTGGACAAAGATCTATAGTGACATTTATCCAATCTTCCAGTTTCTAGAAGATGGTTTAGACCAGTGTTTCTCAACCTTTTTATCTATAGTTTTTCTTTGGACTGGTCATCGTCAAAGAAATCAAGAATTAGATCCTTCCACAAGAAAGAAACGTTTTCATAAAACCCATCAACAATAAATCTAGAGCTCTCTTTCTAAACGCTTTTTAGAAACTAAGTTCCTGTCATAGCTCACACTGCTCTATTAAATACACAGATACAGATACACAATACTAACTACACAGATACA
>CM074972.1:6335195-6345688 GCA_037577455.1 Pangasius macronema
CACAATACTAACTACACAGATACACAATACTAACTACACAGATACAGATACACAATACTGACTACACAGATACAGATACACAATACTGAATACACAGATACAGATACACAATACTAGCTACACAGACACACAATACTGAATACACAGATACAGATACACAACACTACATAACCGTCCCTCTGACTAGTGCACGAGCGTGCCAGGCTTCCTTAGGCTTTAACTGCGCGTTGCGCGTGCCCGCGCTAAGCCGATGCCGATTGGCTGTTCAGCGTGCCCGCATTCTGTCTCCGCCCACACAGCCGTGCGCGATTACGTTCCCTGTTTTGGGAATTTTATTTATGGCACGCGCGTTCTCGACGTGCTCTCTGGCTCTCTAACGCTGTCACCGACTACAATGTCAAACCTTTTAGGAGTATCGCGAGCTTTCACGCCAAGGGCAGAAGATCCGTCGTGATTTGTTTTGTTGATTTATTTTTGACCCGCACTGACTCCACTTGAAGGGATATTTTGCGCTAAAGTGATGCTGTCTTCACAATAAACCAAGCTAAGGTATGAGCAAACAGGCTAACGGTTAAGTTGACATAAACAACATAGGATTGACGAGCAGTTTCTTGCTATATATTTCCTCTTTGTGTAAGCTTCGCTTGTTTTATTTATCTATAATTACTACACTGTTTAGTTTGAAGGCTGTATCCGCCGCTAGAATGAGTCTGTATTCGAAGCGGCTGGATTACGTAATGACCAGGGCTACGTATCAAACCGCATACTACCTTACTAAATAGTACAGACGCCACCACCTCTGGCGTACTATACATACATACTACTTAGTGCGGTAGTATGCGGTTTGGAACGCTGCCCAGCTGCTGAAATCTTCACTGAAAAAGTAAACATGTATGGGTTTATTTACTCTCAAACAAAAAGTTGAGACTCTTCACAAAGGTTTGCTGTTTCTCCAGGTAGCCATGACATGCTGAAATATGTTATAAGAACCCTTTAAACAGTAATAACTGTATTATTATTATTATTATTATTATTATTATTATTATATAATACTTTTAATGTGGTGGCATGATATTTAGGTCTATGTTAGAGCGACGAAGACAGAAATGGAGGTGACAAGGCGAAGAGACTCCAGTGGCCAGTTCTCTGACAACTCGGACCATGACTGTGAGGTACAGAGGTGTGTGTTTGTGGTTGTGTGTCTGGGGTGGAGTGAGTGAGTGTGTGTGTGTGTGTGTGTGTGTGTGTGNGTGAGTGAGTGAGCATTTGAATGTATGATTGTCATTTTCCACTAGCGATGGCCTCTAGATGAATACATACTAACTGCAATCAGAAATTAGTCAGAGGTCAGGGTTATAGAACGATGAGCTGAGAATGAGAGAGTGTGAAATGATGTGGCTTGGAATGGAGAGATGGGATGAAGGGGTGTGGAATGTGTGGGTGTAGGAAGGGGTGATGTGGGATGAGAAGGTATGCAGTGAGGGCTATGGAATGGGGGGTGGGATGAAGGGGCATGGAATGTGTGGGTGTAGGAAGGGGTGATGTGGGATGACGGGGTGCGTGATGAGGGCTATGGAATGGGGAGTGGGATGAAGGGGCGTGGAATGTGTGGGTGTAGGTAGGGGCGATGTGGAATGAGGGGACATGGGATGAGCTGACGTGGGTTGAGGAGCCATGGAATAATAGGTCATAGAATGAGGCGACAAGAATGAGACGGTGCAGAATGGAGGGATGCAGTGTGGAAGGGATGTGGGGGCCTGGAAAGAGGAGGCGTGGAATGAGAGAGTGTGGGATGAGAGGACGTAGGTTGCAGGCCCTTGGGTCATTAAACAAGGCAACAAGAATGAGATGCTGTGGAATGGGTGATGTAGAATGATGTGGCATGGAATGATGGGATTTGGGATTAGCAGAAATGGAATGTTGTGGGGACATCGGATGAGGGAACATAATATGAGGTGTTGTGGGGTGGAATGAGGATGAGGGGAGTGTAGGATTATGTGATGTTGGATGAGGGGGTGTGGGATGAGGTAACGTTGGATGGGGAGCTGTGGAAAGAGGTGGTGGAATGGGGGGGCATGGAATGATGTGACATAGGATAGTGAGATCTGGGATGAGGGGACGTTGGATGGGGAGGTGTGGAATGAGGTGATGAAATGAGAGGGACATGGAATAAGGTGAGATGGGATGAGGGGACATTGGTCGAGGGGATCTGGGATGAGGGGACGTTGGATGAAGGGATCTGGGATGAGGGGACTTTGGATGAGGGGATCTGGGATGAGGGGACGTTGGATGAGGGGGAGTAGGATAAGGGTACATGGAATGAAGGGGCATGGGATGAAGGGACAAGGGAAGGCGAACACAGAATAAGGAGGTGTGGGACAAAAGGACATGGCTTGAATGGGTGTGGAGTGAAAGGTGTGGGATAATGAGGCATGGGATGAGGGGTGAGGGATGAGGGGGTATAAGATGAGGGAGGACAGAGTGCGTCAGTGGTACATTAACCCTCTGATTGCATGTTGATAGCTTTGTAAAATGGTTTCCCTGCTAGAGGGTTCCCTAAGAACTGTTTGGGGCTTAATTTGTAAAGACTAGTAGTTTTTCCCATCTGACCTGAATCCAGCATTACTGGAAGGGTTTACTGCATCAATATTAATTTTATTTGGGTCACTTTTGGTGTGGGTCATAACCTATACCCTGACTCATTGATATTTATAATGAATTGTGGTTTATAATTAATGATGTTTATCATGTAGGTCTATTCTCACTTTGGTTGATGGTTCCTACATTACCCACCATACCACATTTGTCTACCTGCTGATAGTGGCTCCGGGTTTAGCCCTCGCTTCATCTCTACCTAAAGTAATGCAGCAGTGCTTTAGTCCTTTAGTCTGTCCAGCTCTCTGAAATTTCAGTATGAACATATTTGATGTGTCTCAGAGTGGACTTTTTCTTAAAGAGAGAATAATTAAGACAGCCTTTAAAGAGCAAAGAGTAAATGGCTTCACAACTGCTTTCTCTCGCTGTTCTAGGAAAGCAGCCTGAAGTGTAACGAATGTGGGAAAAACAGGGCAATAATGGCCAGATACTCAGAGGGCTATGGCACTGAGGTAGGTAGGTGTGTGTTTGTGAGAAAGAGTGATATTTTGAGTGGAGTTGTAGAAGTGATGTGTTTGCTCATGCCTATGACTCATGTTGCAGGAGGAGTGCGTCCAGTCCGATCCTCAGCGAGAGAGCGATGCAGATGCAGACGTAGAGGATGCAGACACCAGGTAAATGACTCACACTCTAGTCATCAAATATGCCCTCCATGGACTCAGAATACCAAAGTTATTAAAAAAGTCTCTACTGAAGGTAGTTATTTTCTCCCACACTAACCATAAATGATATCAGGCTTTCGAGCTTTTATAACTTGAATAGCTATCTGCTGGCACTTTTTTTTTTTTATAAATCATTTGATTATGAAAGCAAAGATAAATCGAGTCTTGTTAGTTCTGATCATGTAACCTTAAATCTTTAGACACAATCCATGCAGTTTTTTAAAGCCCAAGATCGAAATAAAGTGAAAAGCATACAAATAAAGTCGGCCTTGTTAGCTATACGTGCTGATAAAGGTGCACTAGGTAAGATCTGTCTTTTTTTTTTTCTTCCAAAATTAAGTCTCTTATGGTTAAGTGGGTGGGATCAACATTTGAATTATTATGTTTTTATTCATTGAGCCTGCCCCAGTTCCTGCCCGTGTTCACACAGCTCCGCCCCCAGGACCTACGGTAACAGCCGGTAGAGTATGTGTGCATCTCAGTCAGCTCCCTAGGTTGTGTATCAGTAGATCATGTACACAAGCTCAGGCGCTGGTAAGGACCCTGCCTCACTACACACTGGGACACTGATGACTCAATTTCCAGCAACACGACAACGTACTCGCGTTGTAAAACCTCACCACTGCCATTTATCAACAACAGGCAGGAACCATATCTTTCTGACATTATATGTCATATAAATTTGTTAGCTTAATCACATGCGTTTCTGTCATGGTACTTCAAGCAGGATCGTAGGCTAGCTAGTAGATTTTTTAAAATGATTAAACCCTTAAAAGTCGTTAGATTCATACAAATCGCTAACATAAGTAATCATTTGAAAGCTACAACAACGATAACAAGCTACTTACAGTGGTCGACGAAGTTGGCTGAGAGTTCGTCTGCCATTTTTTTACAAGCTGAGAGGCTTCAGACTATATCTCTGAGATTAGCATCTCCCCTCAGTAGGTGCTGATTTATTGTTTTTGGCGATTAATGACAATTATATTTCATTTACCCCGAGTGATCTTATACTCTTATCATGCTACAGAAGTACTCTACTTGTTAAAGCGGCAAGCTACAAAGCTCTGTATAAAGACTGGTCGATGTTAGCATGTTAGCATTTAGCTTTTGTTTACTCGATCATTCGAGCACTTAAAAGTCCTAGCACTGAAACACAAATACAGACATACACAGGTTATTATGATTAATTATACTTACCCTAAGTGACATAATGTTACCCAGGTATTTTGTTTGTTACAGCAGGTAGCATCGGAGCTCTGTGTGTCTCTGTGGCTAATGTTAGCATTTTAACATTCAGCGCCTGGGAACAGTAAGTTTTCCGCCACAGGAAAGTCTTCAGGATAGAGAACTTTGTGCTTTCTGGGTTTTTGTAACATGACAAGCTGTAGTAAAAAAAACAGAATAATTGAAGTTCATTCTGTTTTTCTTTGACGATTTGTATATAATATTCACTATTGTTCTTGAGTCAGTTGTCTCACAGAAATTAACCGTAAATGTTATAAACAGTTAAAATATATGACATGCAGTGTTTTTGATCAATGAAAATTTGTAATCCTTGGCAAATTGCTCTGCTATAAGAATTGGAAAATAATAAGCTCTGCTTCCTGTCATGGCCGGCTCATTGATTAATTCACTATAACAGCACATTGTGTTTAATTCCTTATTTAAGGAATTTATGATTTATCATTCATTTGAGGAGGTATATGGAGGTAATAAATGAGGAGATGAAGCTAGTGGGTGCAAGTGTTGAGGATTCAGAAGATAGGGATAGGTGGAGAGCGATGATTCGCTGTGGCGACCCCTGAAGGGAAAAGTCGAAAGAAGAAGAAGAAGATGATTTATGATTCATTTGTGATTTCCATTTCACAAAGTCAGAGTTTCACAAGTTAACAGCACTGAACAGTTTGCAGAACAGGTATTAAATATCAACACCACTGAACGCGCCACTGATGTTGAACATAACATAAACCATGACTTATCGGTTTATTATGTTCCTATTGGGCCAGACTACAGGTCGTGGGCTCTCTCCAGCGAATCAGCTCTCGGAAACGAAGGCGTCAGCGAGTAACCCGACAAGACACCACGGAGAGCGAGGATGATGGGGGACAGAGCCACAGGAACCACCGCTGGAGTCTGAGATTGAGTCCCCATCGCTCACCCAACAGAACCATACTAGAGGTTTATTATTATTATTATTATTATTATTATTATTATATGCAACATTAGACTTGTGTCGCATAAAACTCTGTATTCAGACTGAATGTAATTAGGGCCATTTATAATTATTTATAAGCAAGCCATACTGTTCTATAAATACATTTATAGAGACACATCAAGACCTATACTTCATTATAATAACAGTTATAGTTACATTTATAGTATTGTCATAATAACTTAGAAGTAATGCACTTGCTCTTACAATGCGATTTATAAGTATTAATTAGTCAGTCCGATGGTTCCATGAATGTATTTACGATGCTGCATCTTTATAAATAAACCATAAGGCTTACTAATTAATATTTATAAATCGGTGTATAATGCATTATTAGCATGAGCATTGAAAAAGTAAGTGCATCGCTTATAAGTAATTGTAACAATAACATAAATGTAACTATAACTGTTATTATAATGAAGTATAGGTCTTGATGTGTCTTTATGAATGTATTTATAGAACAGTAATTAATTATAAATGTGGCTATAATTTATTACGAGCACGAGCTTCATAGAAAGTGTTACTGAATTTGTTTAGAAAAGATGTGAATATTATGAAGTGCTTTATGGTGACCACATTTTCTTTATTGATGTGGTGCACATTTTGCTATAACTATAATTTCATCTGGTATATGATATGTGTTAGAAATGGACCTCAATCGTTGCGATTCAGACTCTGATTTGTTCACTGACAAATTAAACTCAAAATAAAACCCTATATCCACCGACTGTCTCTCTAACCCTTTGTGAGCCTTCGATTAAAGTTAAATCAAACACGCTCTGCTTAGTAAAAGACCACGTTAGCTGAGGGTTCGAAACGAGTCGACTCTTAACTTCCAGTGCCTGGAATCAGGGAATCGACTCGTCTTGGGATTGACTCCCAGCACCTTCGATGCCACTTGATGACTTGACACAACATATATTTCAAATATTCAGCATATTATGCATGTAAAGAAATGAAATGATACAGTGTTTATTAACATTACTCAGTCAAAAAACATTTATTTACAAGCTAATTGATTCATAAAGCCACAGCATGCGTCATAATATACACCAGCTAATTAATGAAATGAAACAAAATTCTCTTCCAGCTATTTTTATTATAAAACGTTTGACTGATATGGTTGATTGGTTGATGCAGCCCTACATGATAATAGCTTACAACATAAGCTGTATATCTTTCTTCCTTCATGTTCTTTTCTACTCTGTCCTACAGGAAAGTGTTTCTCAGGTCAGGCCGCTGGTGATTTGTCACTGTAACCCAGCAGATACCCCGGCTGCTTCCGACAGCCACCCCGAAAAAGGAAAATGGTCGACGAACATATGGCCTTTCTCTCTCTCTTTACCTCTTTTCTGCTTCCTTCTTGTTCTCCCCCTCTTCATTTCCATCATAATTGTGTTCTTTTCATTCCTCTTCCCGCTCACTAATACCTGACCCCCCCTCCGCAACAGATACCTCAAGGAATAAGTATTTTTGTTGATACGTATACTATGAGAAGCACAAAAATCGGCCTTGAAACGAACGTGTAACGTCTGATACATGTTAGCTAGAGGATATTAGTTGCATTACTTATTTGAACCCTTATTGTAAGAGTTTAAAATCACTAATAAATTTTTTTTTCGTCAGAATGCTGTAATTCACTCCTTATTCCTTTCTGTTATCTTGACTGTATTGTCAGTGTTTAATCACCATAATCACAATAATCCATCGTATTGCATTTATTAATGGTTATTTAAAGAAAAAAGCAAAAATCTTAATTAGATTATTAATTTGCTATTTATTACGGCTTGTGGTTAAGTGTCACCACGATTGTTTGGAGCTCAGATGTTACTTCCTACGCCACCAGTCGCGTGTCTGTGTATATGTGTACGTATAGATGTTTGAGAGCTAAATCATCACAGTAACACGATGCGTGCATGGAAAGATTGAAAACGGAGACGAATATACTATGCAATGTACAGACGAGTCTTTTAGGGTATGTTTATGATAGGAAATACACTTAAAAAAAAATTTAAAAGTAAAACACTTACGTACCGACTTCATTATAATTCGTTTGGAGTTGCCTACGTAGTTTAGACTGAGAAGTGGCAGAGCTTATTACTTATTTCGATTAAGTTTCACATCAATGTTAGCATTAAAGATTTAAGTGCTAGTTATGTTTAAGTGAGAAGTACATTTAATGTCGTTTTCTTTTCCTCTGCACTGTTTTTTTTTTTTTTTTTAAATCTTAATAACAGCCCTGATGCGATTGCTCAGGCATTCCTATTCAGTGTTACGTTTGATGCTGTTAAGTTTGTGCTTTTACAGCTCCACAAGCTCCATGACGTTTCTGTCTGTGTCACCGTCTCATGCTTTTCCTCTTAAGCTTTAAAATGAAAATGAGGTGTATGTTTGTGAAAATTTTGGGTCCATTTGAACATAAAATTTTTTTTTAACCAAACTTTCGTCTACCGAAAAACACAATATACTTTTCTAGAGTCGTGAGTTTCATAAAAGTGTGGAATTTAAAAAGTAGCTAAAACTACTAGTTTTAAATGGTTACTTTTTTTATTTTTACTAAGGTCTTTGTTGAATATATAACGTTTTTTTGCTCATCGTGAAACCAAACACACCTGGTTTTTGTGGACGAGTCTATACTTGCCGTGTTGAGAACATGATTCAAGTTGAAAAGTTGTTTCGTGATGTGTTTCGAGGCCTATCCGTACACTTCTCTACGCAAATAGCGGATCGTTTACAGCTTCACGGTGAATAGATTGTTACGACGCTGCATCAGTAGGTGACCCGGGACAAAGTCTGGGTGAGGTGGAAACGTGTTGACGCAGACACTCTAAGCTTGAAGTGGAATGCCAGCCCTATCAGTCGATGAAAATGCTCTATATGGAGTACCGTGTTCTCATTCATGAAGCTAATTTCCATAATAACCATCTGCTGATAAATGATTGCTCATCTTTTTGAGGTTTGCTGGATCGTGTTACAGAGTATGACTAAAACATATCTACTTAGGTTGAGAGGTTTATGAGAATAACCAATATGAAGTGTGACAATTCCCATGAAAACTCTTATATCAACGCAATACAAATATCTGTAAAGGTTTCAATAGTAGATTAGCTTCTACCTTGTAAACTACCTTTCTATCTACTTTCCTTTTCTATTGTTTGGTAACTAGCTTTGTTTGGCTACCCTGTAAAATTCCCTAACTGCATTTGTTTGTTGCTACTTTTTATTGATAGCTAGCAAGTGATGGCATATTTGGGGGTATTCTCTAAGTTTAGCCAGTTTAATCCATAAACGTGATATTGGTGAAATACTGAATTAAAATAACAAATTGTATTGCAAAATAAATCAGTTTTGGTTTGTGAAGTCTGGAATTCAGCTACTGATTTTCACTCCTCGTAAAACAGATTTTTTGCAAATAGCAGTTACGCATTATAGCTTACAAGCTAGCCAGACGTAGGATATTTCTTAGCAGTGTAGCACGATAGAGACGGTGAGAAAGAGAGAGGGAGAGAGATGAGGGGAGAGAGAACAGATTTTTAAGTCCTGTAATGGTTAAAGACATTGTCAGTTGTGCAGAGTGCAAGCAGGGACTCCGGCAAGACTTGCTATGACTGAATAGCCAAAAGAGAGTGCCAGAAGATAACACAGACATGAGGGTGACCTGGACGTAAAGTAGCCAGCCACTCCACCATCAACAAACCTAACAAAAAAACAAAACAAAATCGATACTCATTGCTATATGGAGTCAGAAGACAAGTAACAAGTTAGCTGATTTCTTCAGCTAAGCTTACCCAATACCCCATTTTCATAAGGATCAAATTATGCAACGCATTAAATCTGAAAAGAGTGGATAAACTGAGAAATAAGGTACTTATTGATTTTCTCTCAGCTGTTCACTTTGCCTCTTGCCTGTCAGCTGAGAATTCTCAGCAGCTTTGTGTTTTATCAAGTGATGTTGCAGCTGTAAAACTGCAGAATACTTAATGCAAATGCTGAGTTCTAATAGCAACGCTACTGTTATGTTATGTTAACTATCTAGTATGAAATAACTCATCAGAAGGACCCAGGCGACTGTATGTACCCAAGAGATTTTGTAAATAACTCAGCATGTTTTGGAATACCTATGGTTGCCTCTGCCAGGAGGTTAGGACTTAGCCTATCTGGATCCATTTAGGATTAACAATATTATTTTACAAGGTGATGACCCCAAACATACACTATATGGCCAAAGGTTTATCTGACCATCACACCTATATGTGGTTCTTCCCCAAACTGGTTCCACAAAGTTGGAAGCACACAATTACATTGGATGTCTCTGTATGCTGTAGCATTACAATTTTACCTTCAGTGGAACTAAGAGGGCCAAACATGTTGCAGCATGACAATGCCCCTGTGCACAAACCGAGCTCTGTGAAGACATGGCTTGCCAAGGTTGGTGTGGTGGAGCTCAAGTGGCCTCCACAGAGCCCTGACCTCAACCCCACTGAACACTTTTGGGATGAATTGGAATGCTGACTGCGCCTTGTAGCTGAATGAACACAAATCACCACAGCCACGTTCCAAAAGCTAGTGGAAAGCCGTCCCAGAAAAGTGGAGGTTATTACAACAGCAAAGGGGCTAAATCTGAAATGGGATGTTCAGAAAGCATATATGAATGTGATGGTCAGGTGTCAACAAACCTTTGGCCATATAGTGTACATCCAAATCAAACAGAAATGATGGTAAAAAAAAAAAAAATTATATTTTGCAAAGCCCATCAGCCTCTGGAATTGAAGCCTGTGAATTAAACCTGTGGTCTAAATGTAAAAAAAAAAAGAGAGAGAGTTTTCAAAATTTAGCAGTGATTCAAAACCTTTGTTAGGCATTACAGAGAGAAGTTCAGTGCTGGGCTTCACCAAATAATAATTGTGGGGTTCGGGCAATTTTGAACCCGGTGTTTTGCAGAAAGAAGTGATTATACAGTGATC
>CM074972.1:6354740-6364799 GCA_037577455.1 Pangasius macronema
GTTGTATAAATAAGAGATAAAAATGTAAGTCGCTCTGGATAAGGGCGTCTGCCAAATGCCATAAATGTAAATGTAAAATGTTGTTCACTATAAAACAAATTCAGCAATTTCTTACCTACACTAGCGTCTGTTGAAATCATTGTTACACTTTTCAGATTTCAAGAATAAGTCTCGATTGCTAAATGTAACATATATGTAGGAGTTACAAATATGGAATGACAGGACATATTGCCTATTCTGATACAACATGTATACTTTTGTAACATAACACATTTCTCTTGCTGTCATTTGCTTGCTATGATGATTTATTATGTTTAATAGTGGAACTCGAGTACACTTACATATGCTAAGTAAAGGTTCTTATAGTCTCTTACCTCCATGTGTCTGTTTCCACTGAGTATTTTTCCACACTGTCCAAATTAGTGCTGATGTCCCTGTCTCCTCCAATAGCGTACAGACTGTCCCCCCTCACCACCATGGTAAAGTTACTCCTGTGCTCCTGCATATCTGACAGTCTTTCCCATGAGTTGTTTAAAGGGTCATACCTGTGCCAGTGTGTGTGTGTGTGTGTGTGTGTGTGTGTGTGTGTGTGTGTGTGTGTGTGTGTGTGTGTGTGTGTGTGTGTGTGAAGAATGCAAGAGAAAAAGAGATAAGGACAGAATAGAAACAAATACAAAACAAAAGAGTGCATTATTAACAATAACAGAAAAAAAATCATGTGATCATCAGTTTGTGAATAATTTGTGATTTTTTTTTTTTTTTTTACCAAAATCATTATTTAATGTGATCACATACATTAAATACATACAAGTTAATGAAAAAGCACATGTGAAAATAAATAAATCATGCTGGAATAAAATGTGAAAGTACAGTAAATGAATCATATGAGACAAATCACATGGGGAAAAAATTTAAAATCACATGAATCGTGACAAAACTGCATGCGACAAAAGAATGCGACACATGAAAAAGTAATAATGAAAATTAATTGTTGTTAATAATATGAAAAATAAATGGTGTGACAAAAAAATGGAAATAAAAAATACATGCATACATGCATGTATTTGTGAAAAAATGTGTGAAACCACATGTGAAGTCTATTAACCATGTGTAAAGTTTTTTTGTAAGTCGCAAAGTTTTGAAAGTCATGATAAGAAACAAAAGTTTACATTATAGTAATAATTTTTTAAAACTATATCATACCTGTATGCAGATTTCATTGTGTCTGCCTTAGAATAGTAATAGCAGCCTCCTGCCACATAGAGTTTCCTGTCGAGTATGCTGATTCCATGCCTGAACCTGGCTTGCTCTGGCATTTCACCCAAAATCCTCCACTCCATATCCTTGACCAATCCTGTGCCGCTACGCAGGGAGTTAGCAAACCAAAGCTGCTTGCTTGGAAGCCGTCGACCTTCATCTGGATTTAGTTGATCTCCTCCGACAACAACAAGGACATCTCTGGGGTAACGTATGCGATGCTGAGCTATTGGGCTGGAGTCTCCGAATCCAAATTCTTTTAGTGCTGTGCGGTATAGATATACGTCATCATCACCACTACACTCCATCTGCAGGTTAACAGCTCGGACTTCACGAAACTCCCGGAAGGTCATGAGTGGGAAACGCACTCCTGTCATTACTTCCTGGGCTTGAGCTAGCCTTTGGGCTGGGTCTGCCTCGATCCATGCCACCACCGCTCGGAAGACGGCCAGCTCAGATGGAACGCACAAGCCATCACATCTCAGAAGGTCCAGCAGCTTCTCGGCCGGCAGCTCCAGGAACTTTGGAGTAGCCATAACTTCCTGGAAGTGCATGAGGATGAAGTCTTCAGCTGTTTCCAACAAGTCGCTAAGCATATAAGCCTCAGCAAAGCCAGCCACATCCAGACAACTATGGACACCCATTTGCTGTTCAAGGTAGTTGAGGCAGAGCGAGAGAGCAGGTTGGAATTGGAACTGAAGAGCAGTGGAGGTGAGCTCGAAAATGCAGCCCCAATCAAGGAAAAGATCTCCAGTGTAGCAGCAGTGAAGAAGGGCTTCTAGCTCAGGTGCCCCCATCAATAGCAGGGACACTGAGGTCTGGTGGGTTTCCTTCATACCGCTGCTGAACATTGCACGGAAGTAGTCACTGCTGGCACTCAGGATGACCCTGTGTGCTGGACATGGACAGAAAAAAGTAAATAAAAGTCATTGTAATAGCAATATCCTGTGATATTGTGACAGATAGTGCAATTGTAAATAGATCCCTTCTGTAACTGTGTGCTATATGGACAAATAGTGCAATTGTGTAACCAGTAAATTCATCATAGTTTTCACAAGAAGTCCAGTTTGTTGAACCTATCCACTGTCCACTGATGGAGACCTGAGTACAGAACTGCTCATGGCAACCGCAGCCCCAAAGCCACCACAGCAATCACAGTCTCAAGCCATCACAGTACAACTCCTCATATGAGATCCCCAAGCCATCACCACGGCCCCCATGTGGCACCATCCCCAATCCCAATGATCTTCAGATCCCACTGATATTAAGGTTTCAACAAGGGAAACAACGGTTCTAGATCCCCATGTCAGGGGTATCAAACATATGCCTTGTGGTCTGGGCTGATAAAGGTTCTTGTGGACCATAACTGAATTTAAATATTAAAAAAGAGCTAATTTCTGTTATTCCACTAGGTGGCTACAGTAGAGCAATAAACTGAACTGAACTGTAAAATGTGTTAATAATGTAATTCTTCATTAGCTAAGATAATAAATTTGACTCTGCAACCATGTCTCTTTCCACAAGAACTAATTTGGGCATTTTCAATCATGCAAGCACATCTTTCACTTTTTTTTTCTTTTTTTTTTCTTTTTCATTGCCAGTTAATTTTTGGTAATGATCTGAATTCCGCAAATCAATTTTATAGATGATATACAGTCACCTCCAAAAATATTGGAAGGGCAAGGCCAATTCTTTGTTTTTGCTATACACCTGTCAGTCACGTGTCCCAATATTTTTGATCACTTGAGAAATAAAAAGCATCACAAAAGAAGAATGCAACAGTCTGATGATGTCACTCGGTCGCCGAGCAAGGGACACGCAACCAAATATTATGTGTTATTTCTGCCACCAAAGGTGCCTAAGTTGTATAACACATCTAGATGTAAATATTAGAAAATGAAAGCTGAAATTCTGATCTATCGTCTCAAATTCGTCTATTGGTCTCAAACTCACATGTCTTAAGTGTATAGCAAAAACAAAAGAATTGGCCTTGCTCTTCCGAGGGGACTGAACTTATGTTCAATCCATTTGTGCACTGAGACTATACATTTCACATAAATGTTGAAAAATGAATACATTTAAGAGGAGTTCTATGTGTGTTAGTGGTCTAATAAACTGATTTATTTTGTTCTTCACACTTAACTTGGATTAGGTACAATTCCTGAGGTGTGCCTTTAGCCCTTGATCTATTCAGCTACCATTCTCCCTGATGTACAAGGTTCAACACCTCTAATGAACATAATTTAAACAAATCTATATACTGTGGTAAATATTGTGGCATATCGTTACCATGAAATATTCTTCCTTCAGCCTCCAGCTCCACATCACAGCCCACTCTCTCTTCCCACAGCTGCCTGATGGCCTGAAGATTGACCTTTCTGTGCTCTTCACCAGTGATGTTCCTCATGTTCTTCTCTGCATCTTTCTTTCTCTGCCTCTCCTCTTTGTCTTTGCAGAGCTCCAGAACCCTGGGAACTCCCAGATAGAGAGCAGCAGCCTGAATCTGAGCTAAAGATTTGCTGTTCAGACCAGCTATACTTCCAGAGTAGGCAAATTCCAACACTGCGGATAAACCCAAATCAGATACTTCTGGACCAACACGTAAAAATATCTCTTTCTCGTTTTTTTCATTCCGCTGTTGGAGCATCTGCTGGATGAGAGAGCTTACAGCAGCCAGGACCAAAGAGTGAGCACAGACAGTAAGTCCATGCTCAACACTTAGGGTCAGGTCAGTAAGGACAGAGCAACACCTCAGCTCCTCCATTGCTTGGAAGATCTCAGTTGGGTAAGTATGTTTAGTGCACTTCTGTGTCTCTTGTTTGCCGTTCCACTCCATCATCTCCTGAATTGTTCTTCCGTTCTTTATGTCCTCCTTTTCCTTCATCCCCATTCTGCAGTCATTGTAGGTCCTGATCCATGTTAACTTCCTCCTCTCCCTTTCAAACTCTTCCCCTCCTTCCTCCATCACCTTTTTCCTTCGCTCTTTCTCTCTTCTCCACCGCTCCTCCCATTCCATAGGCAGGTAGCGTCTTGTGAACTCCATGCTTGTTGATGAACTGCTGCACGACAGTGAGCGAGTACCAGTCTGTATTGTTAGTTTTCCTCTCTGTTTTCAGCAATCTGTTAATACAGTGTCCACATGCCACCATGATTAATTCTTGAAGTAAACAACATTCTAATTTTAGATTCTGCTTCAGCAGATCGAATGTCGTTAGACCTTGCTGAGCCTTTGCAGTTTTGGCAAGTAGGAGACAGTAGAGGCCTAAAGTCCGAGTCCACTCACTACCAGAACAGTTTCACAATCACAAAAATTTCTCTCACTTGTTTCTTAATAACACTTAATAACACCAGCAAAAAATATGTATGCTGACACTTTTACTAACAGAGTCTATGGAGGATGTGTTGTCTATTTTTTTTTTGCTTGTTTCTCTTAATGAATGTAGAATTTGAGTCGTTTCTACCTATATATACAAAATACAGGTTGGCGTCACTGCAAAGCGATTGATTTTGCATGCACAGTGTGACTTGCTATATCTGAAATTCATTTGGAAAATGGCAATTACACATGCAAATTAATGCGACTGAAGGGCAGGTATTAAAATTGCGGAAGCCCCGTTACACCACTCGAAGACAAAATAAAACCATTTACTAAGGCTTAATTAATAATGACAGAGTTGGCCTTTATAACATAATTAGAAATTCCCTTGATATGAAGATGGCTTATTACTGTGGTAAAGCTTCATATTAAATATTCACCACAGGGGTCTCACATCTGTTGCCAACGGCATTTAAAACAGCCTTTGCAAAGGCTTTCGTGTACATGTACCTCACGAACAGAACACACACTCATGCCTATGCTCTTTTATCTTAATTTAGGTTTAGAGCATAAGTTTGAACAGTTTGTTGACATGTCTAATTGGCTATAATTGGCCACAGAGACTGTTTGTATTCATGCCGTTCTTCTTTGTAAATCACGTGCAACACACCTACCAATTGAGTCAGCAATTTATAATTAAAATCAGTACTTGTTATTTGGAATCTTAGTAAATCAGGGTATTGCTTTATGAATACTTATTTGTTTTTATCTTACCTTTGCAGTGTGCATACTGTGATTCTAAACCTCTTATTTGCAGTTTTCATTGTCCTTTAAGGTAGGATTAGGAACAAGTACATCAGAGGGACAGCTCGTGTTGGACGTTTGGGGGACAAAGTTAGGGAGGCCAGATTAAGATGGTTTGGACATGTTCAGAGNNNCTGTGGAGACCCCTGAAGGGAAAAGCCGAAAGAAGAAGAAGAAGATTGTCCTTTAAGGTCAGTTTGTAGTTGCTTTCAATCTTTTTTTTTACCTTGTGGACTGTGTCTGTCTCCTCATTATAGACTGATAGTGTGTTGCTTGTAATGCAGCTGAAATGTATCTTGGTACATTCCTTAATTTTGTTTTTATATATAGTGAAGTGTTCTTAGCTGCTAAAGAACGTATATAGCGTATATAAAATTACAGAGAGCCTTTAAGGCAGGGGTTTCCGAACTAGGGGTCCTGACTCCATGTAGGGTCACTAGATTTACAAAAGGGGTTGTAATAATTAATTAATTTAATTAATGCTTATATTAATTTTATAAATTAATATTATCAATATTGCTTTAACTGGGAAAATGAATATTGTGCTATTATTTTTAAACGTTTCTGGGATTCACATTCAAACAAGCCATATTTAAATTAAGAGTGTACGTGCTATTTTATTTATTTATTTATTTTTTCCCATATCCTGACATTCTGCACTAGTACTGTCACAAATAGCACTAGTACCCCTCCCAGGCTTCTCTCCATATCCTTAGCCTGTAGATACATGGACCATGGTGTTGTTGTAATGGCATTTTACAAACTCAAATCACAGGATGGCGGTGACTTGTGATTGGTTGGCACATATTTCATTCCAGTCATGCTTAATAGTGTCTACTATACTGAAACACATATAGATGCAAGTTTTGAGATGTTTTTATGCGACCCCCAGTTTGAGAACTGCAGATTTAAGGGGGAGAAACTTAAATTTGTCTGTGTCCATTTTACTTTCAGAAATGAACGAGTCTGACCACTTTTGTGATCTATAAATTCTTCAGCCTAAAACTCTCAGATTTTTTTTTTGTCCTGATGATTTTATGTACCAACATCATAAAATAGGCTACGAAATGTTGTCTGCTCTCAGGAAGTTATTTCATTTACAAATGTTCCTGTTTCTTTGCCCGAAATTGAAAGTGTAGTATACATATGCGTGCAGAAATATTGAAAAGAAGCAGCACACGTGGTATTACATAATAAAAGCACACACATTTTAATGAATGAAAAGGGTGGAGTTTTCAGTAAACATTTTGTCGGTGGCACTACTTACATTCAGATTTACTGCAATGATCAATTATAACCATCAAATCCCAGAGACGCACAAAAAGCAACAGAAGCACATTTGATAGTTAGCGAACATTTAAGAGCTCTTGCAGCACTTATAAAAAAAACAAAAAAAACAAAACAAAACAAAACAAAAAAAAAAAGTTCAATACAACAGAGACACTGCATTGTTCACAATACATGTTCAGGAGTATAGCTTAGGAAAATAGAGGGTTTATGACAGGATCAGTTCGAGATCTCAAAGTCTTGAGTGGAAAATGACTGGAGAGCGATACGGAAAGCATGGAAAGTGCATTGGAACCGTGCAACACACCTTCATGGATTAACAGTTCACCTCCATCTTACAGCCACGCTGTTCAGTGAAGAAGAAGCGCTATAAGAAGACAAGGCTTGAACGGGGTTATAAAAACGAGTGCTTTAGCATCCACGGCAGCAGAAAAATACAGGATGAAGTTTGTCACCATTCACAAAGAAAAAAAAAAAGAAATGTCCTCCAGATAGCAGAGTGAACATTAGACACATTAAGTTACTCCTAAAAGATACCACTTTACTAAAGAGTACGACTCTTTAAATATCTATCAAAAAGTCTATGAACGCTGGCACCTATGCTTGGGTGATGCTGACAGAGCAAGCAATTAGTGAGGAGTAACCCTAGATATGCATTCTTTATAGGTATGTTTTTTTTTGTGAAATTAAAGTAATAACACCAGTTAAAATATATAAAAAATAAAAATGATACCAAACAAAAAAAAAGTCAGAGGTACAATCTTTTCTGCTAGCAGTTGTGTTTAGGCCTCTCAACTCTCTGGCTCGGGAAACCGGAATGTGTTAGGCAGCCCTTTCTAGCTTTTATAACAATATCATAAATACCATACAGATTTTAAAGAACGTTTTGGATTTTTACTTTTATTTTCATTTGAAAAAAAGAAAAAAAAATTGACAGAAATGTTGTTATTCAAAAATCCGTAACATTATTCTGCCACTTCTAGATCAGGAAGCCTTTAGATAAGAAATAAATAAAAAAAAAAAAAAAAAAGAAAGAAAAGCACACAGTATTAGGTGTAATATACACGTGGAAGACAACATATACAATATTAAAATTTCTCCTAAATCAATAATGGCTCCTATTTGAACGAGGTCACTGTTTTTTTGTTGTTTGTTTGTTTGTTTGTTTACATTTTGGCCAATTGCAAACTAGCTTAGTTTTTAGCGTGTTATGAGTAGCTGAGTTAAAATGTAAAAAATAATATTCCAATGAAGTCCGTCAAATGTCATTCTGCCTTTTTCCAATAGTAATTTCCGAAAAACACAGATTAACTCTTTAACATATAAAAATACTATACCAAAAAAATGAAATACAAATATATATTAGAATCTGTTAGGCATTTCTGTATAAAGAGAGGGCTAAATGAGTTAAGGTTACATCAGGAAACAAAATGTCAAAGAAAGCAATGCGAAAAAAGCATTGAAATTAGGAAACAAAAAAATGAGTAATAACCATGTCTAGATATCAAATTGCAAGTCTTTCAAACATGCAAAACCTTTTGCACAAGTAATACTGCAGGCATCGAGAGGAGAACCTAAGATTCTTCCTGCTCACATTGAGGGAAAGGGAAGGAACGCAATGCATGCTGGGGTAATTGGTGCCACGGGACACTATCGGCTGGTGTGGATAGTGTGCGAGGCAGTAATACCACTCAGCTGTACGAATACAGTGTCGCATATGGAGGCAAATATAATCCTGCAAAAACTGAGGGAAGGGCTCTTTATTAAACACACCTACCAGAATTCATTGAAACGAACTAAAATGGCAACGCAATGGGCTATACTGGGAATATGTCCTAAGAATATTAACTACAGTCTTCATGTGATGGTGGACACCACGATTTAAAAAAAAAAAAGAAGAAGAAAAGAAAAAGAAGACAAAATTCAGCACTATCATCTGAATATACGTTCCATTTAAACTGTAACGTGAATGACAGTGCAAAAAACAAACCAAACTGACCAAAAAAAATGACAAGAAAACTATCATCCACGTGCAAGCGCGGACAAATAAAGAGATCAAGGGCCCAAACCTTCACGAGACATTCTGTGGAAGTTTCTGAATGTTGCTAAACCCTTTCTGTAAGTTGATGTACAAGTTAATGGCACCAGAAGCGTGTGCTCTCAATACCGTTATGGGAGGCTAAGCACAACAGGTAGCTAGCTTTGTTTAGCTTGTAAGTTAGGAGCACACACACACACACACACACACACACACACACACACACACGCACGTCACTTGTGACATTTTCTAGCGTATTATCTCTTGTCCTGCCCTCACTGGATGATTTTTCTAGCTTCTCAAAGCTACGCACTTGTTAGCCCAACATGCCTGTAGCATCATATCGAATGCTGTACTTGCTTGGACATGGTCCAGTACGGTCGGTTAGTCAGTATACATCGTCTATAATATAGATTATGTCTGTAGGTGTGTGTATAGATGTAGAGGTACTTGATAGAAAAGTTCAGTGTTTTTGACAGTGGTGGGACTGTGTGTCATTGGTGTTACCGAGACACTCATTTACAAAGAGGACAGCCCCAGTGCTGTGTGTGCAGAAAAAAAAGCCTTGTCTCTTCGTCCATTGCTCCTCTAGTGATCTATTCGAGAAAGCCTTAACCTCTCTGCTAGTTGCTCTGAGGCTGTCTGAGGCCTAGCGTACGGATGGAAAGAAGGAATCGAATGGAAATCGTGCGTGTCTCATGACTTCTCAGCCACCGTTTTTTTTTTGTTTTGATTTTCTGACAACGTTTCACAGATACAACATATTTTTTGTTTGTTTTCGTGTTTGTTTTTTTTTTTGGCTCTGTCTTACGCCGTACACCCTTTGGGAGTTCACGGAGGGAGAAAAAAAGTCCTCTATTTTACAAACGTCGTTGTCCATAATATATAGTTTTATTATATATTTCTGTATACTCTCTGACTCATGCCATCTCTCTCTTTCTCTCTCTCTCTCTCTTTCTCTCTCTCTCTGCCTCCCTTCTCTGCACTACATGCAGCCCACACAGCCGCACTTGATGCTCTTCTCCACCTCTTCGCTGAACGAGGTGCCATCGCTGCACTCAAATGTGTATTTGCGGCGCTTGGTCCTCTGGCTGGCACAGCAGGCTCCAGGCTGGCATGCTCCACTGCATTCCACCCACGAGAGCATGCGCGTCGTCTGGCAGATTGCATAGCCGCGCTGCACCTGGTAGAAGTCCCGCACTGGCTCACCACGGCACTCTGACTCTAAACAGAAACACACATACATGTGAATAGAACAGGTATTTAGATACATACAATATAGGGAGGGAAGTAGAACAGTAAGATTACAGGGTGAAGAGGTGAAGAAGGTACAGGAGTTTAAGTACTTGGGGTCAAC
>CM074972.1:6364899-6380048 GCA_037577455.1 Pangasius macronema
GATAGGTGGAGAGTGATGATTCGCTGTGGCGACCCCTGAAGGGAAAAGCCGAAAGAAGAAGAAGAAGAAGAAGACAATATAGATATATACTGTACGCTAATGCGGGATGTGCTACAAACCTAAAAGGAAAAACCCACCTTGAACAACTTCCATCTTAATCTTTATAAATGTGATTTTCAATACCATCCTGGAATTATCTTGCAATGATCTGGACTATTTTCACACTTTCCTACATTACACAATGCCATTCAATTAAAAAGACTGATGCAGCAGAGCTTTAGTCCTTTAGTCTGTCTACCGCTCTCACCTTCTTATCCGTACGCTCTGCTCAAACAGTTCCGGTTCCAAAGCGTAAACTTTCATATTAATGCAGCCGCCAAAGCTATCACGCTTGTCATCACATAAATTGCAATCTACCTGAGCCATGTCTCTGCCATAAGTCAACGCAATTATGTTGTATAGCTGAATTGCACTCTTGAGTCTGAGGTTCTCCTTACAGCCTCATAGCCAGCTATATAGTGTATAGTGTATGATTTAGGACACATCCACAGTGCCTTAACATTTGGAATCATGTCATTATAGAATATTGAGACTACTGTGACTATTGGGAATAGGGCATAGTTAGCACACTAGCACATTACCACACTAATATGCACTATTCCCAAATTTTGCGGTATGGAACACAATAATATGTGAAAAAAGATTCAGGATTACTGGGTTCGGTATTTTTCCTTCATGATTTTCCCAACATTCCGGCACTCGTTTCATTTCTCACCTTGATCACACAATTCCCCAGTGTATCCATTCTCACAGTGGCAGTACGCATCACCCGTGTCTGAAATCTGGCACCGGCCGTGTTTGCACTGTAACCTTCGGCACGGGTTGAAGAGCTCTCCCTGCTGGTTACACAGAGCACCGCGGTAACCTTCTTGGCATTCACAGCGGTACGACTGCATGTCCAGCGGGATGCATTTTCCATGCACACACCTGCAGGGAGATGAAAAGGTGCTTTAGGGTCCAATTGATATAACATTTGACTGATAAAATGAGTGGATATTAATGTACCATGGAGTTACTGGGAAAGGCAGGAAACAAGTACAGTAGAGTGAAATTTTAAAGAATTCCAGCTTGTTAGGAGTTCAGGATTAGAGTGCAGGGTACTCTAGGGTACATGTCCCGAGAGCAGAAGGGGTTAATGGCCTCACAGTGGCCCGGAGTTACTAATGCTTGACCTTCTGATCAGTAGCACAGAGCCTTAACCACTGAGCCACCACTGACACAGTTAGTCTTGTGGAGTCTTGGGATTATGGTCCTATTCAATTCTATTCACTATTAGAATGAATTCAATTTTATTTGTATAGCACTCTTAACAATAGACATTGTCACAAAACAGCTTTACAGAAATCTGGACGTAGATTTAGATCCCTAATGAGCAAACCAGTGTGAGTGGCAAGTGGCAAGGAAAATCTCCCTGGGACAACATGAGGAGGAAACCTTGAAAGGGACCACTACAACTGTATAATATGAAGGAAAACAGTACTAAGAGTGCTGAAAGCACGTTCACTACGAGCATATTGTGCATAGTCCAGGAATAAGCACAGGACAGCCTTTATGATCACAGCAGCAGTTACAGGTGAGATTATCCTCCAATGCAAGGGTGGCCATAACCTTGTTTTTGGGAAGTGCAAATCATCTAGCCACAGCCATAGAAGTATTAGACATATACTATGATACTATTAATTCAGGATCAAACACAATTTCATGATTCCTAATACAGAAATCTGTGGAAGAGTGTTTTTTTTTTTTTTTGAGCAGCATACTTACTTGTTGCCCTGGCATGGGTTGGCTGTGGGTTGATCGCAGTGCTGGCCGCTCCAGCCTGGCTGACAATGGCAAACAGGGCCAAGAGCAGCGTCTGGTTGACAGATTCCATGCAGACAGTAAATCTTTCGACATGGCTCACAACCGGGCACCACGCCAGGCTTCATCTGGGTCTTGGTGAAGTCCTGCAGCTCGTTGTTGATGTACAGGTTCTGGATGCAGCCATGGAAACTGGAACCGTTCTGAATGTGCCATGAGCGTGGAGCTATGGACGAGTGCACGTCAACGGGCATGCCTGGCATTCGAACAGGAAGGAAACAGGGAAGCATGATTAAGCATGGGTGGAGAGGTAGCAGAGTGGGAAGATTACACATTTAATAAATGAGAGATGGAGCGTGGCAAAGGGGGGAAGGGATATTTTAAAGAGCCGTGTTCCACACCGGAAATTTTGCCTTTGACATCCTTACAAAATGATAATAAACACACTTTTTTAAAGCATGGGTATATGACTTTATAATGTTAAGCTTCATAACATTTTACAATATCTGTTAATTAAAAACATTGTAGACTATAACTATCGTGACGTTCTCATTTAAGATGGGAATCAATTTTGAAAAGTTTATTAGATCTCCAATTAAACAAATATGGAACACGATAGTGTGATTTAAAGCCGGATTAAGTGATGTGGGACTCGGCATCTTTAGAGTAGTTCAAAGAGAGGGGAATGTGCAAAATCATTCCTGCAGCATATGCAAGCAACAATAAAAAGCAAAGCACAAAATATAAATAAGGCACACATAAGAACACAAGGAGCCACCCTTGAGATTGGAGAACGAATTTCATCGCCTTTGCAATTAGCATCCATTTTTCCCACTGGTTCAACATTGACTGTAATGTTACGATCTCAAGAATAGCCATGAGAGTGAAAAATGGTTCCAACAACAAAAAACAAACAAAACACACACAAAAAAACACACCATGCACACATCACTTTTTGTTCTTTCTTTCATTTTTTTTTTGGAAAGTGTAGACTGTATCTGATAGGGACTTAAAATATGGACTGAACAACAGTTGTCTAGTGAGCTAGATAAGATTGCGCATCTAATGACGCAAAACTCATTAAAAGGGTATTTATTTTTTTTAAAACAGGGAAGTGGGCCGTAGCAAACACAGTCTAGGGAAATGGTAAGAGGGGGTGTTTAGGGAAGGGATGATTAACAGTAGTGTTAATTGCGAGTGCCTGCAGTGGAGCGAGGTATCTGCGCTGGGCCCCTACCCCCCACGTATAGCGGAGCGTCTCCATTGAGGGGCCTCACTGTTCCCACGCTGCCCATGGTGGTGGGCACACCGCCGTCGATCGACAGGTTCACCATCTGGTCAAAGGTCACCAATTCCACCGTGTGGAACTGACCATCATTAATGGTCTCCGTGCTAGAGATGGAAAGCAAAAGAGAGATGGAGAGAGGACAGAAAAACCACATTAGAGCTTAGATATTTCTGGCTTTTCAAGTTACATAAGACAGCTTGACTCATAAGACTGATTCATTTATTGATGTTTTTTTTTTGTTTTTCCTTTTTAGGAATCAGTTGCTGAATGAATCAGAATCTGAGAATGAAATACATTTTTTATACAAGCTACTTTTTTTATATTTCTGGCCTTTAAAAGAGATTTCACGGAATAATAATTACATCTTTTAAAGGGGGTATGAAATATGGTGTATGGGAAGTATTATTATTATACAGATAAGTGACAGATTAAAGGAAAAAAACGCAGTAGTGAGTGGTTATAGGTTAAAGCCATTGCTGAGCAGCTTGTCTTGTACAAATATAGCAAAAAAAAAATGGCAAAAATCAAATATTACATATCATAACACTGGGCTCTACAGGTGTATCTTCTGTATCTTCGGACATACCTGTAAATGGCATGGCCGGGTTGACTGCCAGGGTCGTAGCTAACCTTGACGTGACCTTGGAAGAGTTCCACAGCAATATGGTCATTGTCTCCGTTATACAGGAGGATGCCATTGTCCTCTGCAGTGGACACCTTAAAGGAGGCACAAACAACATTTGGATGTGACGAAGCAGATTTCGCTTTGGTTTTATGTTCGGTATTTAAATTTAATACTTGCCTAGCATTTAGGAGTTTAAACAATTCTATTTTAAACTAAAAACCTGTCCTTAGCAATAGCTTGTACTGTTACACCTCTGAGTGTGGCATGTCTATTATGGATTTATTTTTAAATCATGTTCACACATGTTCATAACCGTCACTGGTATTACAAGCTAGCTAGCTAACATGAGATAATTTCACTTAATTGGTTAGAGGACTTTGAGTCGTATTCATACGTGTTTATGATATTGGCTGCTAATACAAGCAAGCTAGCTAAAAGGAGTTAATGTGACATCTGCTTTACTGCTAATGTTACTTAGCCAGCTAACATGAGCCTGACGAACAAACGACCTTACACGATTTCTGTAAGGATTATAAGTCATATTCAAAAATACTTATAACCTTCACACAATACAATACAATACAATACAAGCTATCTAAGATTTTAGTGAGATTCATACATGTTTATATGTGAGATTCATACATGTTTATCTTTATTGCTAATGTTACCGAGTTGGCTAACAGGAGCTATAAACTAGCAGTATTTCTGGGAGGATTTAAGTCATCAACCTCATACTCTTTACTGCTAATACTAGCCAGTAGTAAAACATCCCTCTTGGAATGCACTTAGAGAACTACTTTGATGCACTGAGGCTAGTGAGAAACTTCTGAGCGTGTGTATTGGAGTCTATTTGAGGTTGTTATGAATCAGTGTTTAGTACGACCCCTTTCGGTGAAACGCAGTGTTGCTTTTGCTATGGTGAAGACTTGTGGAATTCATACAAACATATATGCATTCGAGCTATTAGACCAACTCTACCTGCAAGGTGATGTTGGCCTGAGGCCAGTTCTTCAAGTCGCTCAGCAGCACATACGAGTCCCGGTCCACAAAATTGACACTGACCAGCTTCTCACAGCGCGGGCCACCGAAGCCGGGCAGACACTGGCACAGTGCCCGGCCTGCTCGCTCCACGCATGGTGCATCGTTTTGGCAGTCAGCCAACTGGCAGGGGGAACGTGGTGCAGGTGGCACCTCGCACAGCTGCCCACTAAAATGCGA
Organism: Pangasius macronema; assembly: GCA_037577455.1. Lineage (NCBI taxonomy): Eukaryota > Metazoa > Chordata > Actinopteri > Siluriformes > Pangasiidae > Pangasius > Pangasius macronema. The sequence continues at coordinate 6,369,891 of CM074972.1, forward strand.
GATTTTATTTATTACCTATGTATCTTGAAATTCAGAAATCCCATCTAAACATGGTATCGAAAATTCCTAGCATTACAACCAGTCAAGCCATTTGTAACAATGTTATAGTTTGGAATAGGCATGCACTGATTACATTTGTTTCACAAAGAGTACATGTATGAGTGGTGTTTGCTATTCACCAATGCTGATACTGAAATGAGTATTAACATTAGTATTAAGTATTAATTAATCAATGACATTATGGAAAATATGTTATTTAGCTGTATTCCCCAGTTTAAATAGCAGACCTGAAAAGCAAGTCAGGTCAAGTGGAGTTTATTGTCATTTCAACCATATACACCTAGTTAGTACAACATTTCTCCAGGACCAAGGTGCAAACAAGCACAGAACACCACAGAACTACAAGGGACTACATAAATTATACATAAAGTGCACAAATGCAGACAGCACAAGACAGTACAATGACTACTGGGATAGACAATGGGTACAGTAAGTCCCGGTGCAGCGCCGACCAGTACACAGTTCGATTAGAAAGTGAATCCAGTGACAATACTGCAAAGGGTACAAGAGTACAATATAAGTAGCTGAAATAGTGTAAACATAAGAGTAGCAGTATAATAAATATTGTAGCAGCATAATGGAATGTGCAAAAACTTCCAGAAAAAATGCTAAGAGACTGGAGGACGTTCAATTGGGTGTGTATATATATGTATGTGTGTGCGTTCTTTCAGTCCAGTTTCTGAGTGTTTAGGAGTGTGATGGTTTGGGGGAAGAAACGATTGCACAGTCTGGTCCTGAAGGCCCGAATGCTTCAGCACTGATGCATTCACGTGCGTGTTCATGCACGTACGCTACTAGCCCTCTTCTTTATAGCATTAGCCAGTTGATTTTAAATGGCGTGCATGAATTAGCTAGTTAACTTGGATTGAGTAGGGTCGCAAGCAGGTTCTGTTTCACTTTGGAAAAGTGCTCCTGTACAGCTGGAAGTAAAGTATGCTTCGTGGTCTTCCTTGCTGTTAATAACTGATAGTTTCTGAAGAACAATTTAATATACTGGCTGTGATGTTCACCATCAGGGTTGTTCACTGCTGTGTGTTGCTAGCAATGAACCTGTTGTTGAACCTATGGCATTTGTCTGAACTCCATCTTGAGTTGTGAACAAAGTGTAGACCCTGGAAGTGTGTGTGTCTCAGTGCTCAGTGCGCTCACAGCTTCTCTGCACGCTAGCTTTGTGCGTGTGCAATTCACAGCGCCTTGCACTTATTTGTAACAACATGCTGTAGCTCCTCTTGTTGATATTTCCATAATGCATAGTTTGCCAACTGCTTTGCTCTTATTGCTATTATTAATCATGAAATACGTCCAGATCGCTGTCATTTCGTGCCGTCTGTTCAATCTGTCCTCTGTCTGAGCATTTCTTAGGAATATGAATACAAGCATGATATCGGATATACCAGTATATACCAGTATGAGCATCCCTAGTTTAGATTTTTTGGAGAGCATGATGATTATTCACATATAATAATACAGCAGCTGTGTATTCATATATGTGTAGAGGAAGCTGCTAGGAGCCAGCAGCTTGACCTAACACACTTCCATGAACTGCTAGAACCCACTGCTGAAGAAATCAGTTCTACACCTACTGAGTGAACGTAGGCACATATTCATGTTCATGTAAGGGATTCATGTAATATGAAAATGGACTGGGACTGACCTGTAGCCTCGGGTGCAAGTACAGGAGTAACTGTTGATCTCATCCACACACTCCGCATTGTTCTGGCACTTGTGTTCCTGACAGTCGTCGTAGTCCACACTGCAGTCATCTCCCACATACCCAGGCGCGCACACACACCTATCGCAAACACACACCAAGAAAATGAATTCCGTAACTTATGGAAAATATGGTCCTTCACACTTTAAAGGTGTTTGCTATACAGATTGATATTATATTGCATATGCAAGTTGGTGACAAATTAAAGGAAAAAACAGAACACAGGACTGGAGAAAGAGTGCAGATGCTTCTAAACAGGTGTACTGCATGTTATGATTAGGCATTTAACATCCCACATCCACAACTTTGTCACCTATCTGAATATGTACAGGTGGCTGTGGAATATAACTTTAATAATAGGCATCTGCTTTAGTAAATTTGATATTAAATGTTATTACTTCGGGCCAGCTGCTGTGATAAGACAGGTGGATTGGTGCTTGCAGGGACTGCGTTCAGGAGCACACACGTCTTCCAGCTCTTCACACATCTCTCCTACACACACACACACACACACACACACACACACAGATATGGCAGGTTATGGAAAGACCACACACACCCACACCCCCACAATCTGTCTGAACAGTCTGTTTCTAATACTTTTTATTGCACCCTTTCTTTATTCATACGCCAACATTTCCACATCTGCCAGGCCTTTTTAATATGACACATTTTATCAAAGCCTTTTAACATTTTTAGTTTCCATTCAGGTTTTATTGTCGATTTGAGGTGCACTCAAAAAAAAAAAACATGTGACAAGGACCGACAAAACTTGGATTTAATGTAAATCTATCCATTAATCTACTTCAGCCAAACTTCAAACAACATTTAAATATAATCACGTTTGCACTTAAAACCTAAATTGTATCCTTGTTTAAGTTTTGACATAAAATCCAGATTACTTTTAATGCTGTTGCACTACTTTACATTACAGTGACTGGTTTTAATATTGAAGTTTAGGTGGTTTAAACAACGTTGAAACAAACACCAGCGTATGTTAAACAGATTGTGTAAAACTAAAGAATTCCTTAAATGAAAGTGTTTACATTTCAAGAAAAGTAGCAATAGACTGATTTCAAGACCAAGATTTTTGCTATTAAGGCATGTAGACTCATGAATCCATAACGTCGGACACTCAAAATTAATCCCATGTCAAGATTTTAATCTGAGATTAAGGTTTTAATTGACGATTTATTTGTTTAAAATTGAATTGTACAACAAAACTCAGTATAGAATAAAACTTTTATCCTAATCTTGCTAAATCTAGACCAGAAAAGCTGGGGATGAAACTTGGGTACCTCTGTAATAAGGTGCACACAAGCATGTGTAGTTGTTGACACCATCTTTGCAGGTTGCTCCGTTCTCGCAGTCGTTGTCCTCACAGTCATCGATGTTGATTTCACATCTTTGGCCTTCGAATCCCAGAGGACATGAACAACTGAGCGAGGAAACACTAATTAGTGATTTAAGCTACAATTGGGGCATTTGATGTACATTTTTGGGGCTGCTAGACATAAATACAAGTAATGTTTCTTATCCATCTCTCAAATTCTTCACACTTTATCCTTCACTGATGAATAGGATCCGAGATAAAACCATTTTTTTTTACCAGTTTAAACACTAAACACAACACTCAATGCAAATCACTATCATATTTTAATCTACAACTCCGTTACATTCTTTACTCTGACTGGTCAGAAGAAGAATTGCAAAAATGTATAGGTAATGGTTGATGGTGAAGTTTTCAGTAAGGAGACATTTAGTCAGCATTTTTGGAAGGAGTCTCCAGTGTTAGCACTTTGTAACAGTCAGAGGTAAAGGAAATTTTAATTCTTCTGATAAGACAGCTTTGTGGTTTCTTGATAACATGACAAGCTGGATTTTTTTCTTATTAACTTCAGGAGTGAGAAAAAAAGAGTGAGGAAAACTGTTTATAGCTATTATAATGTAAGTAACATTAAATGTAACTATAAATGGATGAAAAGTATAAGATTAAATTACAATTAATAATGAAAATAATTAGTGTTAAAATTGCTGTGGGATAAGGAAATAAAACTCTTTGGGATGTACTGGTATTGGGGGGGGGAATCAACTTCTGGATTGTATAACACAAACACACATACACGTAGTTTTCTTCTTCTTCAGTCACTTGGCACGTTCCGCCATTAGCACACGGGTTACTGATGCAGGCGTTGAGGGCAGTCTCGCAGTTCTTTCCCTGTGTAATCATATGAATCAGCTTTTATGGGAAAGATTCCAACTCAAACATGGATAAAAGCTGATGGTGTCCAGTGAAGGCCACCTTCCATGTTAGCATAATTCATCTTCCTAATAGTTTCTCTCACTGTTCGTAATGGAAATCATTTTTTTTTTTTTTAAATAAATGCAGAACTATAACCACATTATCTGGGCCTCTCACCTTGAAGCCTTCCACACACGTGCACTTGTACACTTCTGTTGAATCTGTCTGGCACGTGCCGTAGTTCATACAGGGACTGGATAGGCACGGGTTACACTTAGCCAGGACAGACGGGTCAGCTTCACCTGCAAAACACACACACACACACACACACACACACACACACACACACACACACACACACACCCTTCATTAGTAGTAGTACAGCACATGAAGGTAACTCCAAAGATTACAGTATAAATCCAGTTTTGCTGCCTTTATTATTACTAAGCATTTCATAGAAGTCATAGAAGTGGATTATATAAGTTTGTACAAAATTCCTATAAAAGTTCCACGCCTCACCACTAGAGGTCACAGTCACCTGAATACTGATTACTTATCATGATGAACTAAACAAAGGTTTTACCTCAGGATCTAAGGATATCCCCCCAGTCAGTGTTTACTGCACTCATTTTGCAAGTCACGTCTGTATATCTGGTTTTCTAACTCTCGGCTGTATTTAACTTCCCCTAATTTTCGATTTCTCACGTCTTAGGGTTGTTCAGTAAAGGTGTGAGGACCAACGAAGGTGAGAGGCAGCCCGGTGCAAAGCAAAGTTACTCAAAGTTCTCCAACTCAAAGTTCATTCATTTCCTGCAACAGCATGTCCCAATGTGTTTTATTCCTCTTATACCACAGCATCCTGTCAGTTGTTATTACAATTTTTTAAATCTATTCATGAATGACGTGTGACTCGTGTCACGATTGGGACGGAAAGCTTAATACAAAGTGCTGACACTGGAGACTCCTTCCTGGAGACTCCTTCCACTGGAGACTCCTTCCTGGAGACTCCTTCCACTGGAGACTCCTTCCACTGGAGACTCCTGACACTGGAGTCTCCTTACAGCGTCACAATATCGAGCTTTTGTTAAATAGCAACGTGGTTTTTCTTTTCATCTCTTTTCCTATTATTAGTCTTAGATCATGTGAGGCGCCCGGAATACAAGTCCCTGTGATTTGCCTTCCAGTCGGTCCTATTGTCCGAGCTGGTGCGAAAGAAAATGAGTCAATACACACAACCATGCTGTGGTATTACTGTACTTTGATCTGTCCTGGTTTTGGATTCTTTTTCCTGTGTCATGCTTGAGACTTGAACCTCTTTAAACATAAACCCGGAATGCCCTGAAGTGACATATTTCCAGAACAGAAAGCCGTTGAATCACAGTCTCTGGACATTTTTGTACATTTAATATCTTTAAGCATTGACAATGGGGAAATGAGATACACTGGGGAATCGTGTCCTAAATTATGTCTCTTATGTCCCGAATAACTGAGTAACAGTAGTTTATCAAAGCAATGATTAAAGGTAGGCTGGCTTGTCTTGAGGGACAAGTAAAACATACCATGGCACTCAAACTTCTTGGCTGGAGTGGTGAGGAGCAGCTTTCCCTCCATTTCAGGTGGCCCGGTGCAGCGAGCAATCCCAGGCTCCTTATAGCCCGTCTTCACCCAGTCTGAGAGCCAGCGCAGGCGACAGTCACAGTACAGGGGGTTCGCACCAATGGCTCTGAAAAATCACACCTTTCACTAAACAAATGACATTCCAAGAATGCAAAAAAGAAATGTTCATCTTTCCACCTGGTTCTTACAGACAGACATTCTCCATGCACTCAACCACAGCCTGTGTGATTTTTACCTCATATTCCAGCCATCAATCAAAAGTGAGAAACTGCAGCCAAGTTAAATACATGTACTTTTATAGGTTTCAGTAGATGGCGCTCTAGGACTGTTCATGATACTTCAGGAATCAACTTTGCATTGAAAGTCTTGTGGTGTAAAAAAAAAAAAAAAAAGACAACAGTCTGGGTGGAAAAAATACAACCATTAAACACAGAAAGCAGAAAATAGATTTAAAAACAATAGATAAATGGGCTGATGTCTGGACTGCTGTAATACGAGACAGTCGGGTCTGCAACTCACTTTCCCTCTCCAAGATAGATAGATAGATAGATAGATAGATAGATAGATGAATAATGGTGTTGACAATTTTTATTTTTTTTTAATTATTGCTGTTGTAAAACAGGAAATGAAATAAAAATGTAAGATTCGTTCAAGGTTTTTATTTAAAAAAAAATGAATTTAATTTCTCCCTCTATATTTATCTATTTTTTTTATTTAAATAGCTTTATGACACAACAAAGAAATAAGAGTATATAATATCTATGTGTATTAATAGTTTTCTGTGAAAAAATGCCCATGTATTATAATAATAATAATAATAATAATAATANAGATTAAAAAGCAAAAATGTAGACATACATGCAGATGTGCGAGGCCACACGCGGTGCAGGCTACACTTTCAGAATTAAAAAAAAAACAAACAAAAAAAAAAACACATGCTAGCAGTGTGTGGGAGTGTGTTGCAGTCAGGACACACTGCGGCCCGAGCTGTGTACAGAAGCCGCAGACCACAGAATGCCTGCACCATGTGAAGCGGCTGTGATCGACTGACAGTTAAAGTGCTCTGTGTGTATGAGTGTGTGTATGTGTGTGTGTGTGTGTGTGTGTGTGTGTGTGTGTGTGTGTGTGTGTGTGTGTGTGTGTGTGTGTGTGTGTGCATTCTCAGATTTAACACAAAGCAGACCAACTGAAGGCTACAGTTTACATGAGAGCTTTGCTCAGTTTGTGTGTGTGTGTGTGTGTGTGTGTGTATTTCTGTGATCTTTACACTGAAGCAATACTCACAAGTGAGACAGAGACACTGCGTCACTGAAGATCCCATCAGGAAACTCGGAGATGTCATTACCATGCAGGGACCTGAGAGAAGGGAAATGAAACGCAATCACACTTACACTGGGCACTTTTACAAAAGCCAGATCTCTCCTGTTTAGCCCTTGCTATTGTGTTACCATCATTAAGTCACTCTATTATGTCTTGTCTCTCTCTCTCTCACACACACACGCACACACACACACACATATATATATAAGCACTGAATTGTATATTGGGAGATAAAGGAGTTATTGATTCTGAACTTTCTTAAGATTAGAAGATTAAACACTATTATATATAAGGTCTTGTCACACACACACAAATATATATATGTGTGTGTGTGTGTGTGTGTGTGTGTGTATTATTAGATTAAACAGTCAGTATGAATGCACTGGTGCAAATACATTCGGGAGCATTCTTACGTTTTTCTAAGAATATAATATAAGACAACTTGAAATCATGTCCCTGGTCATATTGTGCAAGATTTATTTGTATTACTCAGCTAAAAAACAAAATTCTTCTTTTGCAATGCACTGATTTTTCATTCATCTTCAGTAACTGCTTTATCCTGGTCTGGGGCACGGTAGATCCGGAGGCTATTCCAGGCATACTGGACTACACCCTGGATGACACGGCAGCCCATCACACACTCTCATTCACACCTCGCGACAATTTAGTGCTGCCAATCCACTTGCCAGCATAGTTTTGGGAGGTGTGAGGAAACTGTAGAATGTGGAGGAAACCTAAGCAGACACAGGGAGGACATGTCCACACGGACAGTAACCGGAGCTCAAGATCGAGCCGGGGATCCAGGAGCTGTGAGGCAGCAATGCACGCCGCCTACACTCATTTTTGCCTCCTCTAAATGTCTTCTGAGTTTTGACTACACTACCATTGACAGACGGAGAGGAAAATTAATATTAACCAATAATATTGTGTCATATTTCACCTCCCACTCTCATATTGTCAGTGCTTATCATCTGAACCTAACTTTATGTTCATTTTGGAAATCCCAATGGTTTCACTACAATCATATACAATACAATACAATCAAATGGATAAGTAAAGTAGAGAGATTATTTCCTGCCTGATTACCCTGTTTCACTCTTCACGTGAGAAAAGAAAAGTGATTTCCTTTTCCTGTTATCTTTAAAAGGGGCTCTTGAGTGTGTAAAATGTGTGCTCTGCCTCTTTGGCCCTGAGGCTTTTAACTGATAGCCTGAATTTTATGGACTGAATAATGCAAAGAATTGTACTTTTTTCCTTCAGACTAGCTCTATCACGAAAATCCTCATTTTGTGCGTCCATACACAGTAGTTTTCCCAGTGGTCAAATCAAGCATAGTTACTGTAAGCCTTGAGTGAACCCACAGCCTTGCCCATTCTTGCAAGTTTGTTTTTCTTTTCCCTCTGTTACTTTTTCGACACCTGTCGCTGGTGCCACGGCGGAAGCTGGAACTATATTTTGGCGCTGCGGTATTGGCAGCAAGCGCGTACGGAATTTAGTGGTGCTGGGTGTTGGGTTACGATGGATGGACTGCACTGGTCTGGCTGGAGTGAGAGTGAGCATGAGAGTGAGAGTGTGAGCGAGAGTTCCTCTCAGCAGGGCGATGAGGTGACAAGAAGATAGAGGGCTTAATGGTTGTAAAACAATATGGAGGTCTTAATCCATCAGGTCATTACCATGTGCTGGTAAAAAGACCCGTGACTTGACTGTCTTTGCCCGGGACTCATTCCTTTCTGTCCCTTTTTCACACCCACGTCTCAGGTCTTTCTCTGGACCGAGCACAAACCTCATCTTCTCTTCCGCAAAAGGCCAATTAACAGCCTGTTAATACCAAATCAAAAGCACATTCAAGCCAGATCCAAGACCCTGCAGCCCTGCACAATTATTTTCACTCTCTTCCCAATTCCAGTAAAAACAAGTTAAAGGTGAGGCTTTATGATCGCTTTAGCACCTAGGTGCTGTTTTTGTGACGGCTACCTCGGTCTTTCATGCCTGGCGGCTTTGAACCCCTGAGCCTTTTCGAGTCTTTAAGCGAACTGTTAAACAGTTATGTCGCGACGCGTTATTTAAGCAAAACGGCAGGGAAAAAAAGGTGGCAATTCATATTTTATGGAAAGTCTTTGAAGAATCAGACTAGCAATAAAGACATCAAAAGTTCTACGGTGACTGTGATTGCTTCTGCTCGAGCTAAATGGTGATTGAGACAATAGGGTGGTCCAGACTATGGTCGCTGTGAGGGGGGGATGCAGTTTTAAGAGATTTTTGTAGGGATCCGCTGCAAATGAGGCCGACGTTAAAGAACAGCAGACAGGGCAAGCACCGACGCAGATTTATAAACATCAAAGAAACCGGGGCAGGGCTGAAAAAGACCGTATTTGCTAATGATCATCGGATTTTGGCATCATTTAGCCGTTAAAGAGCGGGGGGATGTTCAGGGCTTTGTTGCGGGCCGTAAAAACGCATGTCTGGAGGGCCACATGTCACAAGTCTGCTGCTAACACAACCTCCCCCCTTTCCCACCACACTCTCACACACAAGCATCAGGAGCTGAGATATAAAGATTCTGGAAAACATGCCCCTCTAGCCACACACACACACACACACACACACACACACACACACACACACACACACACACACACACACACACAGTTCCATCTGTCAAAGTGCCCTCGCTTTCTCCCAGTCTCTACACACAGATGGCTTTTTGCTTTTTCCCCCTCCTGAATGAAAAGAGTCTTCAAAACACAATTTGGCAACATTCTCTGCTCAGTTTCCGCTCCATAACTCTCGGCTGCGCTCGAAGTGCATATAAGATCATATGCAGGCCACTTTCTGAAGGTGGAAATCATGCCCCTGGCAGTCCCAAAAAGTGGGCTATGGCTGATTTGGAAGCTCCTGGCACCCTGTCACACACTTCAGTAGGAACACTGATCTAGGATCAGATCCTGTCAGGCAGTGTAACTGTACCCAGTAGGCTATAAAAGGAAAGAAAGGATCCCACATCTGCAGTTTTACTTTGCAAATCTTCTGGAATACAAACTGTGCTGTTAAAACATCTTTACATATTCTGCCACCTTCCTGGGATGAATTCAGTATAGACCTATAACGGGCTACAATGTAGATTTTGGCCTCAAATGAAGATTACTCTGGTTATACATATTATTTATTAAAAAAAAATAATAATAATATATATATATATATATATATA